>BPLS01031469.1:0-88023 GCA_019656275.1 Rhododendron kiyosumense
GACCCACAAATTTGGGTAACCATGTTCCCATTCCTTCAGAAAGTGGCATTCATTAGATTGGTAGCTTGGAGGCCAAATTTTCAAACCATTTTGAATGAGCGAGGCCAGTAAATACAAATTAGATCTATTACACACAACATTAACCCTACAACATGGAACTACAACATTAATGAAAAATAATTGAGGCCACTTTCTTCTTGAAATTGAGCCAAAACCCAACTGATTCGGGCTGGTTAGTCAAGGTTAGGGACAAATCCAATGAATTTGGCCAAATGCCTGCTGTACAGGCTTTAGAAGACTGTTAATTGTCGTATGATACTCGAATAGGAAAAACTCACAATGTCACAAAGGCAGGGATAGATCGCTCATGGGAGAAACTCGTAATAGATGCAAGATGCTATTAATTAGAAAGAAAAGTCCATTTTCAGAACACGCTAACTTAGACATTTGATCGGTCCAACTAAAAAATGGCTATCCAGCACACGATTCCTACTAGTGCAAGGTCTGGGTAAAGGTTGAATGTACTCATTCTTATTTGGTAAGGTAAAGCCTGACACAGGCAAGAGTCGGGCCGGCTTTGGCAGCAGGCCGAACCTGAGGACCTGAGATCTGCGAAGGAAGAAAAAGGAGGCTGGTTGCAGTATCTTGCATCCAAACAGTGGTTACAAGCGTACATATGGTACATCACAACGCAGACAGAACGTATTCATGCATTAGGCCGTATTCATGCATCCCGGCCTAATACGTTCTTTAGGTTTAGAAGCTCATCATATCGAGAAAGAGCTTGTTGTACTCTTGAGAGATTACTAGTGGGTGTTTTCCATTAATCAATAGTGAACTAGTATGACTCCTGATGAGTAGGCACATTGTCGAACATCGTATATCTTATATCTTATCTTTCCTTTTTCTTCCAATTTTCTTGCCTGTTTGTTCTTTTGTGATTTATCCCAAATGGCCTGGAAAATTGTGTATCTGTAAAATTGAACTTGAACGCGTTCGAGTTTATGTTCCCTTCATTATTACCCCCACAAGAACGACTCAAACCCGCCACTATTAGGTCACATTAAACAAAAATTTCATTGCAGTCAGCCGCCCTTCAAAAGAAGAAATAGACAAGATAGTGCAGAGCTAATCATTGTAAAGAAATACTAGTAATAGGGAGAGAGAGGAATCTTCCCACCAAAACCATTAAAACCAAAATAATGTGTGAGACAAACGAGGTAGGAGGTGAGAAATAATGCAATGTACAAATATTATTGTTTTCAATAGCATGTAGAAACATTCTGTAATCATACCAAAAGATGAAAAGAAGTCTCAGTCTAGTACTTAATATCTTTGTTAAATTATCCTTAGTGCCGCACTGAGACTTGCTTAACTCATTTTTCTTCTCTCTTATTAATTTTTTTTTTTTTTTTGTACTTTTGTAATGATGTTTTGTTCTCTGTGCACGCATAATTTGGATATATATATATATATATATATATATATATATATATATATGATTTAGCTGCTGTACAACTTCACTGAGCTTTCCAACAACTCCCTGTTGTTGCCTATAATGTCTTTTACTTTTGATCCATTCTTGTATATCTTGAAAGCTGGAATGGAACTCACACCCTCTGATTTTGCTAGGTAAGGGTGATCTTCAATCTCCACCTGAATTCACCAATTCCAAACCATTGAATGTTAGACGAAAACCAATTAGGAACATTGGAAAATTATGATAGTTTAAGGGGAATCGGGGAGCCCGCTGACCCCTTGCGGTCAGCAGGTGTGCTGGCCTGCTAGCAAGAAGCCTCCTTAATATCTTGTTTGGCTTTAGATTAATGATTTAATTATTTATTGCGGGGTCCATTTCGGGTCTCCAAAAATAATTCAAATCACTCATTCTTCTTAAAATATTTTTTTGTGTTCCTTCAAAAATACAGCTCAGTCCAATTTCGGTAGGGGTTTTTTCGTAGGACGAAACAATCACTTTCAGATTAATGATTTATTTAAATTTTGTGGGATTCATTTCGTGTCTTAAAAAAGTTATTCAAACCGCTCATTATTGATAGAATGATTTTTATGGGTTCCTCCAAAAAAATTAGCTCAATCCGATATTAGTAAGGGTTGTTTCCCTCTACGAATTCTAAGAAAGCCCTACTAATATTAGATTGAGTTAATTTTTTTTGCAGGAACCCATAATTTTTTTTAAGAATAATGAGCGGTTAAAAATATTTTGAGGAAAGTCCACTTTCACCCCCTGTGGTTATCGCCATGTGCGGATATCCCCCTTGTGGTTTAAAACTGACCACATAACCTACCTGTGGTTTTGAAAATGTGCGGATAGACCCCCTGCCATCATGTTTTCCATCCATATTAACGGACACAACATTAAAAGACCGTTATACCCCCATCACGTTTCTTGATTCTTCTTCGTTTTTAAATCTAACCACACCATCCTGTATACCAAAAATTGAATTCAAACCGTTGATATTGTAAATTTTGACGAGTACTACGTCTATGTTAAAATTCAAGTCAATCAAAAAATAAAAAGCTCATGGTTAAATCGATTTTGTTATGAAATTAAAATTTCAAATTTGAATTTACTAAAAATTAGATCACTCGGTTATTGATACCTGATCGAGATGATTTTTTTACAGAGATACTCTATTCTTTATTTAATACATTATGAACGACTCAGATTACATTCTAGAGATGTGTGAGATACACCTCCGTTAATATGGATGGAAAACATGACGGCAAGGGGTCTATCCGCACATTTTCAAAACCACAGGTAGGTTATGTGGTCATTTTTAAACCACAAGGGGGGTATCCGCACATGGCGATAACCACAGGGGGTGAAAATGGACTTTCCTCAAATATTTTTGTGAGATCTGAAGTAGACTCCACATAAACTAAATAAATCGTTGATCTGAAACGGAAAGAGGGCTGCCAAACAAGGTACTATGGAGGCTTCTTGGAAGCTGGGTTTTTTTACCCAAAGCCTTGCCGTGGCACGGACAGCATCCCCATATTGTTAACTTTGGGAGCGCGAAAATTAATATGGAGTTGATTTTCGCACTTCAAGGGGGTGCGGTTAACCATTTGGGCAGTGAATCACTCCCCTAGTTTAAATTCGGTTCTTTAATTTTGGTCTTTGGAATACATGTTTTAGTTATGGAAACCGATTATGTTAGTGGGAGAAAGAAACCTTGAGAAAGTTGACGGATGGGAAGCCTTTGCAGACTTGTTCCATGAGCTGAAACACGTTCTTGTGGCGTATTTTGTCGCAGAATAGCACCACAGACATCCCTGTCATTTAGAAACCATTTCGCTAGTTTAACCAGAAACAACATAAACGTACCAAGGTTCAAAATAGAAGTAACAAGCCGCATAAAATTACTGTAACAGCTGAGGTGTTCCTGTATCGAGTGTATATTTAATAATACATAGTGGAATCGGAAGATGAGGTAGTGAACGTTTTAAACGTATTTTTGGCCAAAGAAACTATTTAGACCAAAGTGGTTGTAGCGGCCAAGTAGAGGTCATAAATCGGGCTGACAAAATCAGATACGAATCCGTCAGCTGCATACGATTTTTTGGTCTTGCTGGTATATCAGAGTATAATGGCAAAGGAAGGCTAAAAAACAGAGAAGTAGTGGATGATTCACAACGTAGATACAGAAACACAAAGCATGTATTGGTGCTATGCACTAAAGTCTAAAGTTCACTCTGTGAAGACTGAAAGCAGGATTTTTACGCTTATTTTGTACTTGGTAGGAGAAAGCAAGAAAGTTAAATAGTTACCAGGTGCAGTTACAAAGTGTCTGAAGCTTTCGTTACTGGCGATGATGACCAAATTAGAACCAAACTTCATGTCCTTTGTATCTTCTTCACCACATTGTTTCTTGAGCTGAATTCGGGCCTCGAACAAGGCCTTTCCCACCTCCTCATCACCTGGGGTTTCTCGTATGAGCACCTCATAATCCTGAATAGCAGCCTCCCACCTCTCCAGCTAATCGATCAAAAAAAAAAAAAACATAAAGAGAGAAATTTCAGCAAGTTCGTTACACTTGAAAATGATTGTGAAATTTCAGCAAGTTCGTTACACTTGATAAGGAATCACCTTGGCATTGCAATTGGCCCGCCTCAATCTGGCCTTGCTGTACGAAGGCTGAACATTAAGGGCTACGGTGCAATCCTCTGCTCCTTTCTCAAATAGGCCTAACTTAGATAGACAGGCTGCTCGGTTGCATAGCAAAATTGCATTGTACGCGTCATGATCTAGTCCTTCACTGTATGCAGCAGACGCTTCTGAGAATCTTGAGGCCTTGAAAAGCTGGTTACCATTTGATCGCGCCAATACCATAGCTTCAGCCCTCTTCAAAACTGCAGTTACCTTTTCGCTTGAGTCAAGCCGCACTGCCTGCTTACTGGAAGCCAGAGCATCCTCAAACCTAGCAAAGCAAAAACAAAGTTAAGCCTATTGATATGGGTGTGTTCTGCTGCATTCTGGACACATTACTGTAAGTAATCTTTAAAGTTTTCCACACAAATGGGATGTATTCACTATTCACCTTCCAACGACCATGTGAATCTGTGCTTGAATTGTTAACAAATAAGCACCGTAAGCTCTTCCAAAGAACCTAGTACAAGAGTCGATATTAAACTTTGGTGCCTTCTGAAACATGTTTTGAGCCTCTTGGTGCCTATGTAGCTTCAACAAGGCATGAACTTGCATAGCATTGATCTTCATGGAAATGAGTTAAAACCAAATTGTTAGTAACTTGCGGTGCAATGACATGAAAAGGAAAGGTGTGGACCAAGGATGGGATCAGGGGGTCTAGTAATGGCAACCGCCACGACAAGAATTTTAGAAAATACAATTATTATATGTAAAAAAAAAAAATTATGCCCAACTTATATAGTCTCGCCACTACTAGATTTTTTTAGTATACATTTCGCCACTTTTAGGATAAAATCCTGGTTCTGTCCTTGGTGTGGAGTGAGGTTGTGAGTTCACCTGTGGAGCCGAATCGGCACCAAACGCTACAGCGGAGCGGGTCTCCTTCAGCAATGAGTTCCAATCTCCTAGCTCTGTAGCCTTTCTGCACTCATTGAGGTGTGTTTTCAGTGCTTCAGCATTGGCAATTTCCTTGGTGTTTGCGTTAAGCCCTGAATGTTCGTAGTGATGCAGGGCCTTCTCTGGTTCTCCCAATCTATTAGACACAACATATGTAGTTATACGCTGATTGAACTTTAGGTCCTTCAGTATTAAAGGGAAACGCTACATATTGCGCACCAATCAAGAGGCTACATCATTGGATTTCTTCATCACGTTAGATTAGGGAAAATTTGAGAGCTTTGTTTTCGGGGTTAGTGATGGGTAGTAAAGTATCAAAATGAATGTTGGGATTTACAGGAAAATGAGAGGGCTACGTAGTTATAGCACAGTTTTGGCCCAAATTCGATCAACAACAAAACTCTCAACTCTTACGTTGCGTTTGGTCAAGATTCACAAATTCAAATTTTTTTTTTGGAGGGGAAAGTCTAGAAACACAGCACAATGAACACATTACACAACCATTTATACGAACATGTCAATGTGTCATTCTATCATTGGTGAGTAAATGCTTTGCAATTCTATTGTTTAAATCCATACACCGATGAAATAATGCCACATATGTTGACTTGTGGGGCATTTTTGGCTCCATCCTCACTGTTGCCAAGCACACCAAAGCTACTAATTTGATGTGGACGGCCAGCTACTTCCACTGTTCCAGCCTCCAAGAATTAAAGGCTTTTCTGGCGTGATGAAGGAGCAGGGCTCAGTTTTGGCCTATGAAGAGAGGCCTCTGGCATTGTATTTTGCATCTCTCTTGAGTGAGAGATCTGTGAGAGATGTGAGGTCTGTTTGTGTAGCTTCCGTGAGAGACGTGTTTGTGTTAATAGACTTCCCCTTTTTTTCTACCCAAAAGAAACCACAACAAACATAAAAGTTTGTTGACGGGGAAAAATGAAGTTTTTTTTTATTTTATATTTTTGTACGTTTTGACTGTAAATCAACACAAATAACCCAAAAAAGACATGGTTGTCTTCTACGTGAAGAAATAGTTTTATTAAAAATTGTTAAAACTGGAAATGAAAAAAGACGCACGAGTACCAAAAAAATAAAAATAAATCAAGCCTAGGCATTTTTTTCTGATTAGAAATTAAAGTTCAAGGGAAAAGAAAATAAAAATTTGTTTTTGTGAACATTTTCACCCAAATGCAGCTTAAAGGGCCGGAGTTGGGGTTCTGGTTTTGGACCAAAACAGTACTGTTTAAGTTACAGCACACCTGCTTCCCTACCTGCTTCCCTTCCAGGCTCGCTCCCTTCGCTTTTGCAATACCCATTATTGCTAATCGTTTATCATATTGTTTCTGTTGTTTTACTCTATATTTTTGTATGCTTGCACAATCAACTTGCAACTTCCAATGACGGACTTGTTAAAACAAAGTCTACAGAGAACCTTGAATGGTGCTTAGACCGATAACCAAGAAAGTTGAATCCTGTGCTGTACCAGCTGATATGCACTGTTTTCTAGGTACAAATCAGTATGTACTGGTTTTGAGCAAATTCATTATCGCTAAGGTAATTTCGTTTCGGCTCAAGTATAAATTGGCTTCAGTCAATACCGCACGGTACCATAGTATTTTTAAAGGCAAATTTTTTTCCTGTAAATGTATGTTTTCTACTAAAGTTTTTGAAGAGAAAAAAATGACACTAGTAATAAATTTAAAATGGTACACTAGGTATTTCACCTATATCGAACCAAAATATAGGTACTTTGGCTTATACGGTATTCAAAACCTTGCTACTGACTATGAAAAAGAAGGAAATACCACATTTGATGTATAATCCTTAATGCACCTACGGCAAAACAGGCTGTTGTGATGTTTTTAGTTGATGTTCTCACCGGTCTCTTTTGTTCTTCTCATCAAGTAGGTAGTTTTGCAAAAATATCACACTTATCGGGTACGATAGGTTTATGAAGGCATGTTTGTCCTGAAGTATATTGGTGAAATCATAACTATTAGGAGTACTTCTTTTATTCCAAATTATTAGTCTATTTTGCCAAAAGGTGTAATTTTGAATAAAATAAAGTGTTTTCGTGCATAATTTTAGTAACTTGAAGAATTGCACTCAAAGTATCCTATTCACACACACACAAAAGAGAGAGAAGAATCATGCGTTTCATCACCAACCAACACAATCAAACAAACAAAATGAGCAGTTCGAATCACACCCAATAATTTGGAAGGGGCCCATTTCAAGAAATGTCCGAACTTATAGTGTGATTAGATATCTGGCCTTAGATAAGATACCTGAGATAAAGTGTCGCCAGTCGAAAATGAGCTCTGAGATAAGAAGGCTCAATTCGAACAGCCTCACTGCACTCAACCGCCGCCTCAATCAGCCGCCCTAAACCAATCAAAGCAGCACTTTTGTTGCTGTGGTACGGCGCCTTGCTCGAATCAAGAGAAATCGCTCGATCATACAAAGCCAATGCCTCCTCAAACCTCCCCTGCTTGTACTTCTCATTTCCCATAGACTTCACCACTTCGGGGTCTAACCTCTTCACTAATGCTGGGCCTTTACTCATTAATGGAGGATTCCTCCTCGCGGGCGGCTTCAAGTTACCCAGTTGGCCTATCAGTATTTTCTTGCCCGAAGAAGTCCGGATAAGGCTAGCGCTCGAATCGGACTTCCGGGGCTCAACGGGGACCAGACTAAGCTCGGTGGAGGTTGGCACCGTTTTCATGACTCTCAAATTCTCCGCTTCGGGAGCTTTTGAAGCCCTTTTTGGGCCTGAATTGTTGGATGATGAGGTCGAACTCCGCGAGGCATCTGAGGGCCTTGCTTTTTGATTCTGATGAACGCAATTTGAAGGCATTGAATTGGCTGCAGGAGGATTTGGACTTGGTTTGGCGTATACTTCTGCTGGAGGGTTAACCGAATTGACACCATCACTTCGCTCTTCCGTAATGATTTGCGTGCATGGACGATTGGCAGAGTTTCTGTCGCTGGTTTTCGGAAGCGTTTTCAAGTATCTTTTCCGGTTGAAAATTGAAGTAATGAAACCACAACCCACTTCATTCTTCACGGGATAATTCGCTGTTTCTGCCATGAATCTCTCTCTCTCTCTCTCTCTCTCTCTCTCTCTCTCTCTCTCTCTCTGTGAAATTAAAATTGTAGCAACATATATAAAACTATCAGAGGGTTGTATAGTACATGAATTGGGGAGAATGTAGGTGGAATATGTGAAGAAGATTTGGTAATAATAGTAGTAATAAAAGCTGAGTACCAATGAAAGAACAAAGAATCAAGGGAGAAAAGAAATGAAGTGAATATAGCTGGCTTGAATCGGAAGGAACTAATATAGCAGGGCTACTTCAGGGGAGGTGTGTATATATGTACTATAGATAGATACATGGAAGGCCCTGGAGTGGGTGCCAAGGAACCAACTTTTGCCTTCTTTGAAATACTTTCTGAAAAGTAATTTTTAAAAAATTTCCCTTACTTCTAATCATTTCTCTCTATCTCTCCACTTATTATTCTTACTATTCTCATAATTTTTTTTTTCAAAAACTAAACTAAACCAAATAAAACATTTATTTCTTTTGAACAAAAATAGAGATGAGGGCCCATTGGAATGAAGTCACTTATAATATGAAAAAGGATACGGAATCGGAAAGAGTTGTTTCGATTAAATATTCAGGACTTAGGTGGAGAGATTTTTCTCTCTTTTACTTAATGTTTCGTTAGGATTGGTAGGTACTCAAAGTCAAAAGGCTAAAATTGTCTAGTTGATAAGTTTTGAAGAGAGAAATTTTAAAGTACTCTGAAGCAAGGTTTTGAATATCATACCGGTAATGGTGCCGTTTTGTGATTTATATACATATCGTTAAAGATATAAATTTGGGTACTAAAAAAATGAGAGTAATAATCATGAAGCTCGTACTATATAATAAGAAATAAAGAAAACTATAACTTTTTAGTACAGAAAGACTGAAGGGATAAGATAATGTCAAATTTAATTATGAAACTACCTCATGAAAATATAACCAAATAAAAAAATAGGATGACCGGTACCGATTAGTATTGAAAATGGAATAAAATCGTAGAATGATAGGGTACCGGTTTTATAAAAAATGATATGTATCGGCTGGTACCATACTGGTCATAATAAGCTTTCTCCAAAGTAAAAACGGCTTCGTAAAGATAACCTAAGTAGTGCCACGAGATCCCCTGTCTAACCCCCTTCGGGACAGGGCCTATCCAACCCCCTCTCGGTCTTTGATTTCGCAAATTTATGGCTGAGATGGACCGAGCACTTTTTACTGCAAAAAGTGCTCGGCCCATCTCAACTGTCGATTTACTAGATCAACGGCCGAGAAAGATGAGGCAGGCACCTATCCGAATGAGGGTAAGACAGGGGATCCAGTCTCCTAAGTATTAAACTAATTGCCAGGTAGGTCGATGCTAGGGTCGACTGGCCTATGTGATTACATTCATTAGAAAAATGCAAATGACCACTACAATGGATAATGTGCACAAAGCACATAGAAATCCGGATAACATGTTTTGGAAAATGTGTCCGCGTACAAAAGATTTACTCCCTCGTTCTCACTCTTTTGTCCCCCATCCTATTCCAATTAGATAAAAAACTAATTATAACTTTTAATTGGTAATATTGTTTATATGCAATATGGATCTTGTTTGATAGATTTCAATAAGCTCTTTTAAACAATGTTTTCCAAATCACCTAAAAGATTATACATTCACTACTACAAAAATAGATAAAGACCTCAGTTATCTGGTGTGATCTTTCACTTTTAATTTCGCATTCAAAACTGTGGTCTATCAAGGTGTAACTAAAAGTCCCTATCTTTTAACCACATGATAAAAACTGTGATTAAAACTCATTAAAATCGTAACTAAAAACATAAAAACTGTGATTAAAAATGACAAAACCGTGATCTTTAACAGCAAGGGAGTGGTGTTAACAAAAAAAAAAAGAGTGGCAAAATCATTTCCCTTGATAATTAATACCAATCAATGATATTTTCAGCATATTCTTGCAGGGTATCAATTATCAAAACATGTTCTGAGCCATCATTTTCCCAAAGAAGTACTCCCTCCGTCCCATTTTTGATTATCTATTATTCTGTAAATCTCTTTTATATCTTTTGTTTATATTTTCTAATGTGAATCTTGAAAAAAATACAATATGGATCTTATTTGATAACTTTTGATTAATTTGATAAATTTCAAAGTTTTCATAATTATAAAAAACATTATAAATTGAAGTATATAAACAATTAAAAAATGAAACACAATTAAAAAATAAATAATGAAAATAGGACGGATGAAATACTATAAATCAGTCCCGTCTTGTCATTCCTAGCTACACATTATCTGTAAAAACAAAATTTATTACTCCACAGTTAATTAATTAATGGATACGATAATGATCGATCCACTTCCATAGATACAGCCATTTCATAAAGGTTTGCGCAAATAAAACACTTGATTAATTAGCTTAGCTGTATATATAAAAAGCAAGTCAAACGATCTTCCAGATTTCTCCGATTTCAAACGAATCTACAATACAACCCCCCAATCAATATCCACCATTGATATACAATATTTTTAATTTTGGTGGGTTGCCTATCAATTTATGAATAATGCGAAGAAGTTAAGTTAGGATTATATATATCCTCTCATAATTGATTTTTCTTTTTAATACTACTTAACTAGTAATTGACTAATTGCAACTGTCATTTTCGCTAATCATTCCATTAGGTATTTGGTTGAGAAAAACTTTAGGATCTCCAGTTGTTAACCAGAACTGAAGTACTCAGGTTATTTGCCAAGCTAATTATCGGCATACAACATTTTGAAGTTTTGAATAAATTAATTAAGGTTCTAAACCATTCCATGTAAGTGCCTATTACGAGATTGATCTCTGACCATCAACCTAATTCCAGTTGGCTGAGATGTTATATATATATATATATAGGGGACGGTTCAATGGACACCCTAAAAAAACACCAAAAAAAACACCCTAAATCTCAATCTCATAGTTCTTGATCAAATTTTTATGATCCGAACCGTTCAATGTGTGCAGAATGTGATTTTAAGTGTGCTCGCGAGAAATTAGCAAAAAAATGGACCGGAAAAGGCTTGATTTGAACAGTTTTTATTTGAACCGTTCAATAAAAAACTGTTCGAAACTGTTCGGATCAAGCCCTTTCCGGTCATTTATAAAACAGAAGGGTGTGAAGACAAGTTATTGGAACGGCTTAGATTCATTTGATCCAAAGGCTATAGTGCATCCTCCCACTTCCCAGTTAAATGTCCATGGTTTTCACCTAAATCACACAACTGTCATTCCCTTCCAACCGAGATACGTAGTGCCGTAGGTACGGGTTAGCACTAGTATATATATATAATAAGGGGCTAAACATTAGTAGTACATTGGTGCAAGGATCTTCTTATGTGTGAGAATCCAAACACAACACTTTTGAGATTGTCTTATTTACGGAGGTGCTATAAACAGTACCAACCAATCACAGCCGTCTATTCGCGCAATCAATTACTGATATTCGTTTTCAATTATGACCGGTCACAATTAACTATTCCCCGAAAAAAATTCATTAACATCTTGACCATCCAAAACACTTTTGGACGATCAGGATTGAGTGGTGTAAATACTTGTTTACAGCACCTCCGTAAAGAAGATTTTCTCAAGATGTTATAGTTCTATTTGATGATCTTAGCCATTCTTATGTAGGCTTCAACATTGTTGCCCGTGTCAAATATCAAGATTATTGGCTATCAAAAAAATTTGGCTTGTTCATATTTTTTGTCGGAAGAAAAATGAATGACTAGGATTTGAATGCACGTTACTCTTGCAACAAATATACTTCATTCAGATGGATTGCGTACTCGGATTCTTAGTGAGTCTCATATTTTGTCACATTAAAACTTTTCAAAATCTAAAAAATCAACGGTTTGGATTGTTAGTGGGTCTCATTTTTCCATCACATGAATAACACAAGATTATCACACGAGAGGATTTTGATTTTAAACGAGTACCTCATGTTCAATGCAAAGATAAAAAAAAGCGAGCCTTATGCGTCGGTGACTAAAGACAAAAAGAATGAAATGGGAACGAAATCTCGTCTGTTGTTGTGTCGAGGTACAGAATCATCTTTAATCAGTGAATTGGGGGGTCGAAGGCTGTAGGTCGGTGACTCTGTGTCTACCCTAGTCTTCGATCTCATTTGGACCGCCACCGTCTACTCACCCAATAAGGGTTGGAGTACTCCAATGGATTGGAGACTATGTACTTGTCTGCTAGTTAATTAAACCCAAACCAGAGAGACAGATCTTTTGGACGTATTAAAACTCGTCGGTGCCGGCTTTGAAAACTCTCTCCCCATCGTCGGTGATCGGACAAATTAGGCCCACTCCGGACGGCAAATTTGTAGACTCTCTTTTCGTCGGACAATATTAGGCCCACTCCGGACGGCAAATTTGAGTCACTACTTAAATCGTCGTGAGCTTGCATAGAAAGTTGGAGTACGGGTGTACCATAGAAATGTTACGTTTTGTAGATCTTATGTAATTTTTAAAAAATTTAAAATATCCCAACCCCCTCTTTAGGCTAAGTTTCATTAAGATTTTTGAATTTTTTTGTCCTTATTCAAATTTCTTTCGCGTTTATAAGTTTTGCGCCTTTTTGGGTTTTATCTTGAATTTTTTTTTTCTTTCCAAAAAAAAATCTTGAATATTTTTAAAAATATTTGGGTAAAAGTAAAAAAAATTTACTTCTCTGATCCCTAACGTGAAATGAATCAATAATCCAAAAAAATTGGCGCAAAAGCTGTGTTTGGTTCCCTTTTAAAAAAAATTTTGGGTTTAGTTTTTAAGCTAATAATTGGCAAGAAATTAGGATAATGATTGGAGATAAGGCTAATGAGTGAAGAGAAATAGAGAGATAAATGAAAATAATGATTGGAGAGAAGAGAGAAAAATGATTGAAAGTAGGAGTAATGAGTGTTTTTTGAGTTGAAATATTTTTTTTGAAGTTTGAATCTAAACAAGGCATAACAGACTCAAAAAAAATCAAATAAGGACAAAACAAAACAAAAAACTCCAAAAAGCATAGGAGAACAACGCCATAAATTCGGATAAAAAAAAACAAGGCCATAAATTAATGTATTATCCAAAGAAAAACAAAGCTTTCAAATGAGAAATCAAAACAAACCAAGCAACACATTTTCTCGGCTTGACAACAACAGTTTTGTATTCTTCATTTCTTTTCCAGAATACATAGGCTAATATTTGATGGAGAAGACAAATCTTCATTTTAAAAAAGGGAAGAGACCTGAAGAAAACAGAAATAGGGTTGTGAAGAAGAGATAGATGACGAAGAAGAGTAAAACCGATAATTAAACAAAGAAACAGAGAGAGTAACAGAGATATATGCTAGGGTTTTTTGGACAACTTTGCAGAAAACTAGAGGTAATTAGTGGAGTATCCGAAAAATTTTACCGCCTTTCTCATCTGTTGTTAAGGCATACTTGGATAAATTTCAGAGTATATCCCAAAGCATTTAGTAATCTCGGCCAAAATTTTGATGTAATATAATCTTTTGCTTAGTCTCCGTTGCGAGATGTGTTTTATCTTCATTTATTTTGAAAGTGCTAGTCTCAATAGTTGAGCAAAGTTGTGAAAGGTGTCGCACCACTTTGGGTGGGCCTAAGTCCTGCCAGATTGGGGTGTGATAAGTTTTGGTGCTTTCGGGAAATGGATTAGATCGTGCCTAAGACTATCGATTGAGAAATTGATGTTTTATTTGTCGAGTTGACTGGCTTTAGTTCAGATAGAGAAAAGTAAATTGCCATCCTTTTGTGGGGGTGGGGATCCAGACCGATGAATGAAAATACTTATCGTTCTCAGTTGTCGACCAATAGAATCAACGCATAGATGATTGCTTAAATATGATCCTCAGTTGACCCACATGCCCATTGTCTATAAAGGCTCTGGAATCAATACAAATGATGGAAATTGCTAACACCCTTATTTCAATATCAGGAACAGAACAACCTAGAAAACAAATAGCCATGGCAACCCTGCACAGTATCGAGTAGAGGAGCCGTTTGACAAGCGTCTTCAGCCTCGCGGTTCATCCACTTGATTGACAAACCTTCAGCAACAACAGCTATCCGATGCTGCAATGAGGCTGCGTCCATGGGCCTACCAAATTTACAGGGCCGGCTCAAGAGTGAGCCTAGCAAGCCCTTGGGCTTGAACAACTCCATGGGCTAGGACAATCCAAAATAATTTTTTGTGAACCGAAAAGCAAATTTTTTTACAAAGGCCCAATAGGTGTAAACTAAAGGCCCCATTCAAGGGAAAAAAAAGGTTGTGCAGTCAGACAATACAAACTCACGCGCTGATATTCAACTTTTGTCTGACACGCTCCAAAAACGTCATTAAATCTTGTACTTTTCGCATATTACAGCTTCAACCCAAATGTATTTTACCTTTTCCATTTACTCCACTTCTTCTCCTCCTTACAACTTCAATGCATATATGGTATTTTACCTTTCTCATTTACCCCACCTCTCCTCCTCCTTCCTCTCCTCATTGTAATATAAGAGTAATTCCATTTGGACTAAAATCATTCTATTTGGACCAAAAGTAGATTCTTGCTCTTGTAATTATCTTATCAAACTCTTATATAAATTTTACTAAATCGTAATTCTAATTTGTATTTTTTTCTAATTATTTCTATCTTCACTCACCAAACCCTGCTCTTTGCTCATTTTGCCCCATTTATATTTACTTTTTATTTTTTAGATTAATGGGTTGTAATCCTCATTTTTTAACCTATTGCTCGATTTGAATTGCTTTCTATTTTGTAAAGCACAAAATATGTGAAAAGATGTGCCAATGAGAAAATCTAGCAATGTGATTTGAGTTGCTTTTGATTCACCATACTAATAAACTCACTCTAATTAACTCATTAAAATGGAAGATCAACTATAACCAAGGTTGAATTTTGAATTTGAATTTTTCTATGGAATCCAAGCTAAAAGCACAATGTATTCTTGTTTTTGTTTTTTTTACTTGTTTATTTATTTATTGATTTTTTATGTTTTTCCCGACTTGATATTAAGTGGGCAACCCAAATGTCAGGACCGGCACTGCAAATTTAGCCTAGTTGCAGTAGAGATTACATCCCTCATTGTTATAAACATGTATTGAAACGACGCGCTCTAGGAGGATTAGAATAAACTGTCTTAAAGAAAGCTAAGAAACAACGTTAATAAGTTTCATTCCATAAATGCAAGACAAAGTAGACTAAATAGATTACATCTGGCTTCCAAAATAAAATTTTCAAAGAGAACTATACAAGATGAGTTGCATCCACACATGATACGACGGCTCTCCAAAAATTGGTATCACAAAAATTACTATGCCAAAAGGACACCAAGTTGACCCTCGCCCCTGCTCCTACATGTATGCCCTTTGAGATGTTACAAAGTCAAACACAAGACGCCCACATATGAGCCCAAAAATAGGAGCATGATGTAAAGCAATTCTGCCACTAGCCAAGGATGCATCTCTCATTGTCTTTAGAGAAGGGACATCTGGAAATACAGATGTAGCCACTCTCATCAGTGTTCATCCTTGTGCAATTGATACCTTACGACCTACTTCATTCCTTAACGTCACATCCAACATTCTGTCGAGTTTATGCCACGTTTGCATGTTGTGGGAGATGGTTTCAGAATAAAGGAAAGGAAGAAGTAGGCTCCTTGTATTATCCAACATATGGATCATAAAAATTCGAAGTTTTTCAACGTTAGACATGAGATAAGCTTGAACTGCTGCCTTGAGACCATAAGAATGAGCAAAGCCACCTGTTGGGAGAATGGAATCAAGCAACTGCCATTGGCTGCACTGACTAAGATGGTCCAAAGATGTAGGTTCACTGGTCTCCTTGTTTAATTATTTCCAAGTTGTTTTCCATAGGAAAGTGCAAATACTCTGCCATATACAGAACAAAGATGACAAAACATTTCAAGTAGGAGGAAAACCTGAACAAATCTTTTCAACTCAACCTAGCATTTTTCAACTCATCCTAGCATAATAAAATGGTTTCACAATCTGATGTAGTTTTCTTGTATTTCAAAATCATTTCAACTCATCCTAGCATTTTTCTAGTAAATTTTTGAAAACCTAGAAAAACTGGAGAACAATGGCAAGTGAACAATATCAGTTTAACTCAAAGAAAAGCAGCAAGCTAACCTTGTCATGATTTTTAGGCTCGTTTATGTTACATAGCTGCTTTGCTTTTCGGTCATTGTTTCTCCATCACGGGTTAAAAGTTCACTTAAATACAATTCCACTTCTATTTCAAGTTAGGCACACTTAATTGTGTGCTCGATTGGCCATTTTTCAGCCCCAAGCTACACTTGTACAAATTTATCTTTGCAGTTGCGCTGGTTGAGTCTCACAGAACCCTTTTTTAGGCACATGGGGTCTACGGCTCCAGGATTTTAGTTTAGCAGGGACAAAAATGAAAGAATTTTATCTTTATATAAAATCAACATAACTATTGTGGCTAACATTATATTAGGCTTAGTTTACTTTGTTTTATTGAGCTGTATATTATGTAATAATTACTCACGAACTCAAAATGAATTTTCATTTGCTGGAGCTATGTAAGAATAACTTAGTGCCAACAATGCTAAAGGAAAATCTAATTTGATGTAAAAAAAATACAAAATTTTAGGACATTTATTGATCCTATATGGTTCGCTTGAACCCCCGAGATAATGATAGAGTAGCGTGTCTACCATTCTAGAATATATCCTCATCTAATTGGTACATGTATGCCGAAGTACATGGTATACAAACTGATACATGTTTCATGCTTGTAGAAGAGTCGACCTAGGGTTTCGATTGTGTTTTTCCTCTTTCCCTTTTCGGGCATCGACAGAGTGATTCATTCGTCTGGGTTGAGCATGTACACCAACTTAGGGAAAATTTTAGCCAAAGTGCATAAACAAAATCATTTTAGCTATTCATTTTTTAGTAGGAACTGCAGCAATACTATATATTTCCCTTATTTGTCTTTAAACGATTAATTTGCCCATTGTTTCTTGGAGGACAGAGAAGAGCATTTACTTGGTTTGGCTTGCTGGAGGAGAAAGAAGAGAGGGATGTATGAGAGAGAAAGTATTTCTTTATGTTTACCTTTGCTACAGTCATTAGTGCTTTTAGAGAAGTACTATAGATAAATGTACAATATCTACCTTAATAGTTACGCTGCTAAACCTTGGTTTTTTGAGGTTTCACTAGGTAAAATACCTAAAAAATCCTGTATTGCTAAGCTGCTACTGATGCTCTTACGTATTTTGTAAAAGTGGTTTGATTGCATAAGCGTACAAATATAGGATTAGTTTTGACTAGCGCACGACATGTTTCAGTATCAATTGTCTATTTCAGCTTATAGAGTTCAACAATCCCCATAGAAGTGTGTTTCGTTCCAAAAGCGTACAAATTATAAGATTAGTTTCAACTAGCTCACAACATGTTTCAGAATAATTGTCTACTACAGCTAATGGAGTTCCTTTACGAATCTTTTACGTTGCAAATCACTGAATCTTGCAGCAAGTAAGATCAGCAATCTCCTTATACTCCATGGATGTCAAATATTGGAAGGAGGTTAGAAGATTGCATTGAACAAATATTGGAATGAAGACAAGTTTGGAATTCCCTTTGGGTCTGGTGTTAGAGATGAAGATGGATTCATAGTAAATTCAAGCAAGGATGGTAGTTAAGAAAAAAAATCATACTTGCATATTGGAATGAAGATAGGTTTGGAATTCCCTTTGGGTCCCATATTAGAGATGAATATGGATTCATAGTAAATTTCAAGCAAGGATGGTATCTACAAAAAAAAAAATTAAAATTCATACTTGCATATTGGAATGAAGATAGGTTTGGAATTCCATTTGCATCCCATATTTAAATTCTAATCGCCTTTTGTTCTAGGAAGAACTACTCTGGTTTCAAAAGGCTTGCCAAAATTGGATCATGTTCAGAGATCGAAACACTACATTTTTTCATACGTCAACTTTGGTTCGCAAGAAAAGAAACAGAATTATTACTTTCAAATTGAAAGATGCGTCTTGGACTACTAACCCAGTTGTTCAATACATAAAAAATCACAGCTGTGAATTGAAAAGTCAATAAACAAATGTCATTCATCTTTAAGATGACAGGATTATCCAAATAGACAGTTAAGAAAGATTGTCAAACAAATTTTTTTCACTTCCTTAGCTGGAGCACCTTGGCTAGCTATTTTCACTCCAACAGCTTTGCCAAGGAAGCTACAAAAATTAACAAAAAGATGAAAATAAAATTGAAGGACAGGAACATCCCAATACTGAGGCGACAAAAAATAGAAGCATACAAGTGCATGTCCAATAAAAAAAAAAAGTAAGTGCAGGGGACATGGGAAACCATAATCCAATTTGAACAAGCATGCAAGAAAAACAAATTCAGGCAACCATGAAGACTACAGATTCAAGTAAGTGAAAATTCATCCAAAGCAGGTCTAGTACATCACCTGAAGTAGAAGAACAAATACGAAGCAAGACCATGCGAAGGGAAACTACGCATTTGTAAAGCAGGGAGGTAAATCAAAATAGAAGAAAAAATAAACTGCAAAGATCTGCTAAAATTGGCAGAGGAAAACCAAGACCCCAGTCCTTACAACCCTTTTGCTGCTATACGCTACTCCCTCCATCCCAAATTGCCCGCTCCTTATGAAAAGTCATGCCATTTTTGGGTTGAAAAATAAAATACTTCCAAGCGTATTACTTTACTATAAAACAGGCAAATCATTTTGTTTTCATGCATTCACCTTAAATTGACATTCTTTCGCCTTCATTTAAAAGTGTTTTTTATGTAAATATCCCTCAAATTGGGCACCAATTGTCTACTTAGTCTTAAAACTATCAATTTCAACTATTTCGTCCTTAAACTATCACATTGCACTCTATTTGGTTAAATTCCTAACGCCATCCACCAATTTGAATAGCAAAGTGCCCAAATGACATATTGGCCCACCAATGTAAGGTCAGAATAGGAATTTCACCCCTCACAACCCATCTGGCGCAAAAGCAGATGAGTTTTCCCTCCAATTTGTGCTATATTTACTCTCACATAGAGTTAAAAACATAATGCTCCACTGCCTCTTCCTCCTCCCCCCAAATTGCATCTCCTACCCTTGGAGACCTACAATTCCTAAGCTCAAAGAGCTGCATTTTCACAAGTTCAGATAGCAAAAACCAATCACAAAACAAAGTTCATCTTCCCAAAACCAATCACAAACAGAGTACAAAAACCAATCACAAACAGAGTGCAAAAAACCAGCCACAAATTGTTATATAAAATATGAAGATTATGCATGAGAGTCAGGTTGTGAAGTGATGATGATGAAAAAAACCCTTATCAAAAAAACAAATGCTAAAACTAACAAGATTCTTAAAAATTAGTTGAGTAAGTAAAAATATTAGAATACAGATATCAAGGGAGTGGGGAAGTCAGTAAATAAAATCTTCTAATCCTCACGCAATTAAAAAAAATGATTTGTTTACTTACATTAGGTTATTATGCCATCCCTTGTCCTCAAGTGATCCATCCCAAAGAATAATGAAGTAATCTCTTTGCAATTTCTACCCTAGATGTTGCCGAAACCCTACCTTTCTGATTCCATTTGATCTTTGTATGAGATTAAACCCTACTAAAGGAGAGAGAGAAAGAGCGAGAGGGGGGGAGGAGAAGTCATGGGAAATTTCTGGTGGGGAGAGAGAGTATTGGGGTAAGAGAAAGGTGAATGGCTGCTTTGCCCCTCAGGACTGAGAAATATACGCACGTGGGATGTTTTCCATCCAAATTTGTTGGTTCTGTTAAATAACGACCCTGATTTTTGGTCGTTAAAAATTTCGTTAAATATTTGAATTTTATTGTTATTACTTGGATTTATCTTTAAATTTCTATAGTTTGTCATAATTACATTTTTTTCCCTTGAAAAATTATTTCTTGATGCTTTAGTCCGCTTAGCAAACCTAACTAGCTTTTGACCATCCGGTTGGAGTAATCGAACTAGGAAGCCACCTAGTTACTTTTCCCTAATCGCAAAATGACCATTTTGCCCCTCGTGGACCTTTTGAACCCTAGACTAAGATTTTAATATTCTTTTTCATTTAATTATTTTGGTTTTAATCTTTGTCCATTGGACAATAAATGTTAGGGAAACTATTATCCATTAGATAATAGAACCCCAATTGTTTATATTAAAAGTCTACTTGGTTAAAGTACTAAGAATAGTAAAAGTAACTTTTTGATTATTTAAAGTACCTTTTTGGATTATTTTATTATATAATCTTCCTAACAACTATTATCCATTGGATAATAAAAGTTAGGGTGGTTATTATCCATTGGGTAAAAGGTTCATCTTTCAACCTAGTACATGGGTTAATTAATTTAATCATTTCCTTTAAACCCATGTGGGGTAAGTACTATTTATTTAAAGGCTTGAAATTTCATTAGTACTCTTTTATTATTTAAAATTGGGATTTTGATCTTCCTAAGATACATAAGTACATGTGTATATATTATACTAGCACATTAGCACATGGGAGACTTAAATATTAGCATAGTACCCATGTGCCCATTGATTAGTTTAATGGAGAATCCTAGCCTTTTAAGACTATATTGATCTTTAGTACAAAATACCATTTGTTTAATTGTTCTTGCACATGCATATATATATATATATATATGTGTGTGTGTTTGTACCTTGAGAGAGAGAGAGAGAGAGAGAGGGAGAGGAGAGGAGAGAGAGGCCGGAGAGAGAGAGAGAGGAGAGAGAGGGCCGAGAGAGAGAGGGGGAGAGAGGGAGAAAGAAAGAGGAAGGAGGAAAGAAGGGATTTGGTTGTACCTTGGTTGATCTTCTTGATCTTTCAAAATCCTTGGTGTATCTAACTCTCCATTAACCTCCATTGTACTCTTGTATACACCTTGCAATGGTTTAAACCCTTAGATCTTGTACCAATCTCTTTCTTGCCCACCAAGGATCAATCCTAGCCATCCAATTGATCCAAGATCAAATCTTGGTACAAACATAGCCATGCAAACCTAGGATTTTCCCTTGATTTGTGCTTAAAAGTTGGATTTGATTAGATGTACCTCTTTGAACACCTTGCAACTTCTCAACCCTTTGATCATGTACCATTCTCATCTCAACCCTCCATTGGATTCAAGAATCTCCCCATGGTACACAATAGCCATGCAACCCTAGGATTTTTCCTTTGATCTTCCATGATCTCTTGCCAAGTGTCAAGGTGAGACTTAGAGAGAGAGAGAGAGGAGAGGGCCAAGCTCTTGCCTATAAATAGAAGGCCATTCCAAGCCTTTCAAAGCACACCTCAAAGCATTTGCTCTTCCTTCTCTCTAGAAAACCATTTCCAGTTTCTGGGCAGCCACTGTCCCGTCGGAAATCCTCCAATTTCTCCTGCCTAGAGTAGTTTTTAGGACCAACTTCCTTCTGGAAAGTTGTAGAGAACTTCGAAACCTTGAAGTTAGGCTCAAGAATCACCCCAATCGGTGAAGAAATGACCAAGATATTGTCATCCGAAGTTCAGTAAAATTTCTGAATTTCCTTTTCTGGACAGCTTACTGTCCTCTCCTTTATCGCCATTTTTCTCCAACCTAGGTTCGTTTCTAGGATTAACTTTCTTCACGAAAGTTGTAGAGAATTTCTTGAGCTTCGTTCTCGACCCAAGAACGACTCTATTCGGCCAAAGATTGACCGAGTTACTGCCGTCCGAAGTTCGATCCAGATTCGGGGGAATTTTCCACCTAGCTTATTCGGCCCCGACTAGTTTCGGATCAAGGTAGTTTAATCTTACTCTTCTAACTCTAGTATCATTTCAAAAACATATGTTCTTTTAAACTTTCCAAAAAGAAAGAAGTTTGAATTTCAAGAAAGATTAATTCGCATTTGAATGTAAGTATTTGTATTTTGATCTTTAAGTTGGGTATGAGCATGCATAGATTGCTTGAGTTACTTGTGATGTATTATAGAGTTGGATGACCTTGTTAGATTGTTTCATGCTTACTTTGTCCTACCGCGGAAGTCTATGCATGTGACGAAACACGAGAAACGAGAAAGTAGAAACATGGCACCTAGGGTTTGATAACAAGGAAGTACTTTGGAAACCACATAATGGCCATTTTGAGGGTATTATGTGAATGGTGTGTGTGTGTGTGTGTTCCAATGGGAATCCGGTATAGCGGAACCATTGTGAGGTTGTGTGTGTTCCCATGGGATCCCGGACCGGCGGAACCATGGTGAGGTATAGCTTGGTTATCCGCGGAGAGGAGCCAATGCAATGTGTGCCAATGGGAACCCGGTGCGGCGGAACCATTGTGAGGATACTCGGGAACCCGGAACGGCGGAACCGAGGTTGGGTGTGTATGGCTTGGTTATCCGCGGTTCGGAGCCAATGCTAAAGATTTTTGAAAGGCTTAGTTATCCGCAGTACGGAGCCAATGCAAATGATTTTGAAAAAGGTTGATTTGTATATGGAAATGGAGACACGGTCTACGATGAGTCGCGTAGGAGAAACTCGGAGAATCTTGGACACCAACGGTAGTTAGATTGTGGATGTATCATTGCTACTGTCTGTTGTATTGTTATAAGTTAAGGGTTAGTGGGTAGGGTTACTCTATTGAGCTTTCGTAGCTCACGGTGTTGCCTTGTGGTGACCCTGGCATATTATATTGGTGGCGACGCCGGTATAATGTGTCAGACCTTGTAGATGATCAAGATGAACAGTTCACTTGGAGGTGTCCGGAGCTGAGGAGCTGGCTAAGATGAAGAAGCAAGAGGAGCTGTAGTTAGGAAACCTTAGTTTCCTTTTGTTATCCTATATTGTATTTCAAAAGCTCTTACGAGAGCTATGTTGTAATAAGAGCAGTGACTCTCCTTATTTTCTGTAATAAATTGTCCTTTTAACGTACCCTAATTTTGGGGGCGTTACAGCAGTGTGATTGTTTAAGGACGAAATAGGTGAAATTGATAGTTTTAGGACCAAATAGACAATCGATGCATAGTTTGAGGGATGTTTATGTAAAAAAAAACTTCATAAATGATGCGGAAAAATAAGACAACTTCTGACAAACTCTATTTGCAAAAATTCATGTTTAGACCATGAACAAAATTTATGTTGATTGGATATCAATCAACGCATTATGTCATTATCAAAATAAATTTAATCTAGATAAAATTAAGTTTGTTGCAGTGTGACAAAGAGTCTATTTTTAGGATATTCATCGTACTATCATATTGTTGGAAAAAATATGCAGAATTTTTCACAAGTAAATCACGAAGGAAATAAATATAATTGCAGGCTTGCAGCGAACTATGCACTAAGGTGTATCCAAAAATATGGGGTACATCCACGGGACCAGAGTCGGATTCCACTATCAACAAATGGGTTTAAAAAGAGATACAAGATCTCACAAACACCCTAAGGTGTATCCAACAATCACCGATATGAAAGAAAAAAGACCTCACCAAATGGATGAACCAAAACCCTCAAAAAACAGCCGGAATGGAAAGCTACAAACTGGAGAAAATCTGCCACAAAGATTCGAAGAAGCTATTGTAGAATAGGAGAACAAAATCTGCACTAGGCCTTTTTCTTTTCCATCGAACACACGAACACACAGAGCACTACCACGTTTTCCCCTTTTTTTTCAATTCTGCCATATCCACACCTGACAAAGCTCTCCTTTTTGGCTTTCAACAGAAGCTAATGAGTTACCCACATACATGTGCAAGTCATGTGCCAACAAGGTGTGTAGAATATTCCATAAAAATTAGCTCACACAAATTAATATTTTGGGGCCAAACAAAGTTGTTATTGGGCTAACAAAAAATATTGGGCTTCCACTAAGGAGGGAACCCAACATTCTCCCCCTTCTCGATTATATGGAAGGATCAACCAAACCCAACAAAGTTCGAAATTTCTCATGCTTGTCCTTAGACAAAGCCTTAGTCATCATATCCGAAGGATTATCATCCGTGGCAATCTTCTCAAGTTGCAACAACTTCATGTCAAGCGTATCTCGCATCCAATGATATCTAACATCATTGTGTTTTGATCTAGAATGGAAAGTGGAATTTTTGCTCAAATGAATTGCACTTTGACTATTACAAAAGAGAACATACCTCTCTTTATTCAAACCCAACTCTTGCAAGAATTTTTTCAACCACAATAACTCATTGCAAGCTTCGGTAGTTGCAATGAACTTCGCTTTCGTAGTAGATAGAGCAACACATTTTTGCAACCTATTACATCTCCCCCTGCAAAGGTCATCAAGTACCACGAAGTGGACTTTCGAGAATCAACATCCCAAGCCATGATTCATGAATCAATCCAACATAGCTTTTCCATTTCCAAAACACAAACAAACTCTGGAAGTGTTTGTGAGATACATGAGAATCCATTTCACAGTTGCCCAATATTCTTTGCCCGAATTTGAAAGAAACCGACTAAGAACTCCAACCGCGTGAGCTGAATTCGGCCTAGTACAAACCATGGCATACATCAAAGAACCAATCACTAAAGCATATGTAGCCAACCCCAAGTGATTGGGACGTAAGGCTCGGTTTGGTTTGGTTTTGCCTTGTCTTTTTCACTTGTAGGACATTGTTTCAAACTACGCTAGAAATGGTTCGCAAGCAAACAACTAACAGACTTTGCTTTATCATTCTTGAACCTCTCAAGAATCTTTTTAATGTAGCTTTCTTGAGACAACCAAATCAGACCCTTATTTCGATTATGAGTAATTTTCATAACCAAAATTTGCCTTGCCGGTCCCAAATTTTTCATAGCAAAGGATTTGCTCAATTCCAACTTCAACTCGTTGATCTTCATAGAATCTTGTCCGACAATCAACATATCATCAATATAGAGCAAAAGAATAATAAAGTTCCCATCAGGAAACAGTTTCACGAACACACAATGATCTGAAGTGGTTTTCGAATAACCATGATCCACCTTAAAAGAACCAAATTTCTTGTACCATTGCCTTGGAGCTTGTTTTAAGCCATACAAGCTCTTCTTCAATTTGCAAACCAAGTGCTCTTTTCCTTTTTCTTTGAAGCTTTCGGGTTATTCCATATAAATCTCCTCGGCTAAAACACTGTGAAGAAACGCGGTCTTCACATCAAGTTGTTCAATCTTAAGGTTCAAACTTGTGGTAATATCAAGAACAACACGAATGGAGGACATTTTCACAATGGATGAAAAATTTCATCAAAATCAATACCCTTTTTCTGTTCAAACCCTTTCACCACGAGGCATGCTTTGTACCTCAAATTTTTTCCATCATGCTTCAATCTGTAAACCCATTTTTTTTAACGGTTTCTTACACTTAGGTAATTTCACCAAATTAAAAGTGCAGTTTTCAAGAAAGGACTTCATTTCCTCTTGCATAGCCTTAGCCCACTCACCTTTCTTATCATGCTCCACGGCTTCTTGGTAGCTCTCGGACTCCCCCTGTTCCGTTACCGTCACAAATTTATTGGGAGCGTACTTTCTTGATGGTTGCCTATCTCTAACGGATCTCCTCAACTCCGGTTGCAATGGTGGCTCTTGAATTGGTTGCTTCCCCTCATTTTCTAACTCAACTTCATTCGGAACATCAATATTTTCACCAACTTCAAGAGATGGCTGCACATCCCCTTCATTTTCAACATGTGTCAAACGTGAAGAAGTTGGCTCCAAGTCAACGAGATCACTAGCAATTTCCTTCGGTTGCCCATCCTTGTAAAAATGTTGGGTTCCCTCCTTAGCGGAAGCCCAATATTTTTTGTTAGCCCAATAACAATTTTGTTTGGCCCAAAAATATTAATTTGTTTGGGCTAGTTTTTATGGAATATTCTACACACCTTTTTGCCACATGACTTGCACATGTGTGTGGATAACTCATTAGCTTCTCTTGGATGCCAAAAAGGAGAGCTTTGTCTCGTGTGGGAATATATGGCAGAATTGAAAAAAGGGAAAAACGTGGTAGTGCTCTATGTGTGTTCGTGTGTTCGGTGGAAAAGAAAAAAGCCAAGTAGAGATTTTGTTCTCCTATTCTATAGGAGCTTCTTTGAATATTTGTGGCAGATTTGCTCCAGTTTGTGGCTCTCCATTCAAGCTATTTTGGGGGGTTTTGGTTTATCCATTTGGTGAGGTCTTTCCTCTTTTGTATTGGTGATTGTTAGATATACCTTAGGGTATTTGTGAGATCTTATATCTCTTTATAAAATTATTTGTAAGATATTTGTTAATAGTGGAATCGGACTCCGGTCCCGTGGATGTACCTCATATTTTTGGGGGAACTACGTAAAAATTCCTTGTGTTCATATGGTTTGCGGTTTGCGCATTTTGGACTATTATTTGCTGCAATTATATTTATTTCCTTTGTGTTTTACTCGTGGGAAATTCCGCATATTTTTCCCAACAACTGGTATCAGAGCTGAAGGTTGGTTAGGGTTTATTATTTTGGTGTAAATCATGGAAGAAAATGTTGGTAGAATGATTAGTTTCAATGGAACTAATTGGATGACTTGAAAAATTAAAATGGAAGATCTCTTGTATTGTAAAGATTTTCATGGGCCTGTAGAAGGTGATACGGCTAAACCCATCGATATAAAACATGAGGATTCATCCACATTGAATTGAAAAGCCATTGGGCTTATTTGTACATTGAATTGAAAAGCCGTTGGGCTTATTCGTCAATGGAGGCATCAGTCTAAGGGGCCCTCTATTGCATAGCAGTGATACAATTCTAGAGGTTCATGAGTATAGTTTCCAAAGTGAGCGGTTGCGCCTGGTCTGCCATGACAGGTTTTTCAATGGAGTTTAATGAAGAAGCTGAAGATGAAGAAGCCGGCGGCGTGGCTTTTTGCAATATCGATGGCGAACCCAACTGTAGGCCAGCCAACAGTGAACCTGGAGAAGCCTCCATTGCAACTGACTAGTAAGGAATCTAGCCTAACAAGCCTTTGAACCGAATTTTGGTGCAGACGTTCCCAAGTAGGTTTGGCTCTTCCTTTCGGTACTCTCTTGTTCGGTGCAATGGCCTTGAACTAGACAGTAAAGTAAGTGAAAGCTCGGTGACATTCCTGCAGACGCAGTTAATTGCAAAAAGGAAATGCAATGTACACATCATCGTCGTCAGTGTCCTCCTAGACTCTACAACTACAGACGAGTCTGTCTCATGATGTTCGGACACTGCCAAAATCCTCGGAATTCTTTTCGAGGTGTATCCTTGGAATAGAATTGACTAACACTAAGAGATGTCAAAACAGTTTATGCCTTTGACTATTCCGTCTCGAAATTTCAACTTTAGAGTCAAAACAACTTGGTGTAAATGACATGATACCATACCGGGGCAGCGTAGGTGACACAACGTCATAGCCTAAACGGTGTACGTGCTGCACACGATAACCAGAGTGGTACAAGCATCACGGCATTCTCTCCGTTGTTCCTTGTTTTCTGTTTGAAACTCGATCGGGCATTAGACAAGGACTTAAAAACTCTTTATTTCCCAAAGTCTCGTTGATCTAAGGACTTTGAAAATTGATAACATGCACCATCAAGATGCATGACTCTTCATCGGGCCATAGCAGCGTCCTAATAAGCATAAGACAGACTCAAAAGAGAGACAACCTAAAAGCCGCCCTAAATGTGCTCCCATGCAAATCAGTATGTATGTGCAGTGCATGCGATAGGGAAAGCAGTAACACGTAGACAGTATATGGGGGTTAGATGCAAGAAATCTTACCATGTAGGTACCTGTCTTAGTTTGGAAAGTTCTAGTGCTTTGTATATGCAAAGGCCGGATTTGGTTTGAGGGGGTTCCTCGGACTAAAGCCAATATATACCTCCTGCTGCCTGCGTAACCGCAGAGCAACAATCGAACGATAGAATGACTTATCATCGTCGAACATTGTCAGGCATTCGAGGTCCCCGGGCTCCAATAAACCGTGCCAGCTTGCCAAAACGCTTCAACGCGGCTATCCAATATCGATGCAAGTGACATGCTAAAGAAATTGATTAATGGAATAGAATCGTAAATTCACAAATGCCTTTTCAAATTTGGCTCTCTTTATTAATCAATACTTAGAAAAAACTACACAAGAGAACAATCGGAAAAGCCCCAGTCAGGATGGCCGGACACGAGGTCCTGTTAAATCATCAATCCTTTCTTTAGCAGTGCAAAGCTCACTATTTTAACAGACTTTTGTGGGATTGTTCTCAAGCATATTAAAATCTAAGTATATACCAATATTGATTTTACATCCCCAGCAGAGTCGCCACTGTGGGCAGCGTGCCCTTTTGAGGAGAAAGGATTTCATTCCTCTCCTAAAATGTGCCGGTTCGAGGGAGCGCTAAGCTGGACGACAAGCGCTCGCAAAATACAGAGTCACCACTCAGGTTTGAAGGTCTGACACCCAAGGAACCGTATTTCGAAGCACTTGCCGCGCTGTTTGATTTGAAAAAGTGAAGGAATCAGTCCGTCATAACTATATATGGGTTCGGGAGCTAGGTTACGAAAGGGAAAGGGTTTCATGGCACCCCTTTTCCCAATCCGGAGATCGGTCTCTACTTAGGCATTTGCAAAATATGTTTATTTGCGATTCTGTTTGAATAATCAATTTTTTAGCTAATTAGGGCGGGGAAACAGTTAATCGGGGATTAAAATAGTAACATGTTTGCAGGATGTGATAGATAGCATGGATAAGCAGTTAGTATAGGATGAGAACAGACTGCTGTGAGAGTTTAAACAAACTGGGAGGCCCCTGTTTTAGAGTGACGTGCGCAGGAAGAAACCAGCATGCGCTGAACAAGTCATTGCACGATGTACACTCCTGCGCGCACAACTCCAAGACACGCGCACGCCGGTGAGCTCAAACTCACAGCTCTTATTCTCAAACCCTCTAGGCTCTGGAAAGACCAGTGCACACCCAGGACAAACCACGTAGTTTATAGGCAACATAATATACAGTTTAAAGGCTGAAAAGCCCTACAAATTAATGAAACACCCCATAAACAGTGTGGGGACAAAATAATGGCCTAAGGCCAAGCTACCCATGCAAGGCCACTCATTGGTCAGAGGCAGTCTAGCGCACAAGGGTGCGCTCGGGTGAGCGATGGAATCAGTCTGGCACGCGATGGTTGCACCCTAGCACGCGATGGTCTGAACCATTTGACCAGTGTTTTGTTTACACATATCTGGGTTCTGGGATAGGTCCAGAATGATCCCAGGGGTACTCCATAACAGCAGAAATGCAAATTAACTACGATCTAGCAGTTTCTAAGAAAGGAAAGTAGTAAACTGGTTTTTAACATGCTTAACAGTGATCTACACGTAAATAAACACACAAAAACAGCAATACACCAATCCCCACGCGGTCCATCGCGGGATGAAGTGAGAGTGTCGCGCGCATATATGGGACCGTCGCACGCTGGTTCTTACCTCTACGGTTTTTGAAACCTTGCCAACTTTAGGGCCAAAACTAGTATTGATTACCAGCCTTGGCCCTACCAGCCCCCCTCAGGGATCAGAACAGAAAATAGAACAAAGGTAAGCTATACCTTTGGTTTTGGGTTGGAAAGAGTATTTGAGCTTTGATGTTTGAATGAGGATTTGATGTGTGAAAATAGGTGAGAAAGAACAAGTTATGTTCTTGGAAACTTGGGTTTGACTAAGCCTTTTGAAACTCTTTTTTTTTTGGAACCCCTTGAATGGAAGAACCACGAGGGTATAAATAGGGAGTGATGGAGGAAGGTATAAGTCGCAAACGGAGGAGTTCAGCCAGTCCACGAGGCTGGCTGAGAGTTGCATTGGTGGCCAAGTTTCCTCCCCAAGAAAGGTTGGTGGCAGTTTGGTCCGTCGCCCGATGGAGTCAGTCTGTCGCACGAGGGTGCGCCCTGGCGCGCGATGGTTGTGCCCTGTCGCTCGATGGTCAACGGTCAAGCTTTGACTGTTGACCACCTCCTAGCAGCTTGACCATCACACGATGGTCTTGGAGCAATGCGCGACAATAGGGTTTTTGGCCTTTTGAAGTGGCTTAGGATTAGGTTAGGTTCAAGGGTTTTTTCAAACACTCATAGCTCAAATACTCATCATTCACAGGGTGTTCTTGATCCGTTTCATCATCGGGGAATCAAAAACCGTAAGTAAACTAATCTGGAAGCCCAGATTGGGGTGTCTACAAATATTTTGGAAGCTTAATAACAGTCTAACAACAAAAAAGGTACCCCGCACCGCATATTATAAAGCCGCACGCGGCATTCCAATATGCCGTGCAGGAGATCGTTGTAGTCCAGATAGTTCTGTTAAAGGGTTATTTTCTTCTGCATCATCTTTGTAACGACCCTAATTTTGGCCCTAAATTTTTCAAATAAAAACTCGTATTGTTACCCTAAAATTTTATTAGTTAACTAAATTATAAGTATTTTTATTCAGAAATTATCTCTTAAAAAAAATAACAATTAGCTAGTCATATATCTTATTTCTATATTAATAAAAATCTTAATATCCAATATATATAAATATATACACGTATATATGTTAGTGTACATGGTAAATGCTCCCTAAATTTGTGGGTTTGTGTAACCCAATTCTCATCTCTCCTGACTCCCTCACAGCGCTCTCTCTCTCTCTCTCTCTCTCTCTCTCTCTCTCTCGCTCTCTCTCTCTCTCTTCCCCTTGTTTCCTGCGAACCCATCACCCCACTCTCCTCTCCATTATCTCCACCTTTTCCCCTTTTTTTTATAAAGTGAACACCCACTTCTTTTCCATTTAATTCGGCAAAGAAAGAGAGAGTGTTGTGCAGTGAAGGAGGAGGAGAAGAAAAGAAAGAAGAGCAAAGGAAGAAGGCACCACCACAAATTTTATTTTCGTTCATTCCACGTACCTATTTTTATGGCCATTTTCCTCCTAGTTAAATTCGCTTTCCGGCTGTGTTTTCTTCATGAAACTTGTAGAGGGTGTCAAGAGCTTCGATTTCTACCCAAGAATCATCCAAAACGGTCAAGAATTGATAGAGTTATCACCATGCAAAGTTTGGTAAAGTTCTCGGATTCTGATATCCAGGCAGATTTAGCGACCCTTCTAAATTCCCATTTTTCTCCTACTTAGAGTGGTATTCAGGCTTAGACTTCTTCACAAAAGTTGTAGAGAGTTTCAAGAGCTTCGCGTTAGATACAAGAATCATCCAAAACGGAAAAATTTTGGTCAAGTTATTCCAGTCCAAAGTTGCTGCTAAAATACCAATCTTTCGCCGCCAAACAAAAACCCACCGAACTCAACCGAATCGCTTTGTCCGGATTAAAGGTAGATTAATCGCTCCCTTACTACCTCCTAAGTATATTTAGCTTCTATATCTTGATTTTGACAAGTTATAATGGATGAAAATATACCCATGCATCAAAATCATGTGATCCAAAAGTGCTCTATTTGTTGGAAATGGAAAACCAACTGTTACTGTAGCATGCACGATTTCCTGTTAAAGTGATGTTCTGAAATTACGATTTGCCCCCTGTATTTACCTTTGTTTAACAATTTGATCCTAAACTATGTGTTTAACTCATTTTTCCAATTTATTAATGATTAGGATTACGATTAATATATTTCTCGTTATGTTAAAATAGTCGTACTGTACGTGTATAGGTAGACATGAACCAAACTTTACTATAAGTAAATTTTGTCCAAGTTAGAATGAATAACAGGTAATATACTCCATTAACAAAAGAAAGACTTTATAAGTAATAACCCTTGTGTTTAATAAGAATAACTACTGTAGCAAAATAAATCACTTTTACATATTTGAAGTTAGAAAACGAGGATTTCATTAAATGATACAAAGTGGGTAGCTATTACTTACAATTACAATAGTTACTCTAATAAAATTTATAAATGAACATACTTGTTCAACAAAACATAATAATCCGAAAGGCACCGGCCCAATCCAAAACCCTTATGTGTTTAATTACTTGCACGTATCAATTGTTATATTTTGTTATGTCATTGAAATGTATCATTTGTATGCGTTGTCTTGTTATTGATAAATCATGTTGTACGTGCTAGATTGGACTTAGGTTCACTGGGTGGTTACGAGTAGTGACTCACGTAGACGATGTTAAGTAAAGGAAAAATGGTAAAGTGTTGGAAGTGTGAGAGTGTGTATTGTGATTTGAGCCATGGTGATGGCAAGGGTAACCAATGGGGCCCTGTGTTGAAATGGGTAACCAATTGGGCCCAATGTTGAGAAATGTTGTGACGTTAATATATGATACGTCATGGAAAGTTTCTCTTGAGAAAGAGAGTGGGTCCCATGAGACGGTTATAGTTAGCGTGGGGTAGTGGATGTCCGACCCTAATGTACGATGCATCATGGGATGACTCAATCCTCCTGTTATGGTCTTAAGTGAGAACATGCTAGATACATAATTTAGGTGACCCTGGTGTAGGACAAGCAAGAGGAATGGTGGACCCATGAGACGGTTGTAGTTAGTGGATGTGGGAGGAAAGGATCTCGTGGAGATGATCCTTAGATTTCATGTAAGATGATGGATAGTAAAGAAAAAGACGATGTGCTATAATTCTGTACCTTTCGTGTATTATCAACTGTGATATTATTGTTATTATGGAATGCTAATTGTAGAGTAAGGGGTTGGTAGGATTGTGATTATTCTACTGGGTGAATTATCACTCACGGATACGTTTGTATCCTGGTAAATCGTTTGCTTCGGCGATCAATTTACCAGAGGTTGCAGGGTTCAATGATGGAGCTGTTTGGCATAGGAGGAATACCAAGGGCGAAGACCGAGGATGCTTGAGATCTGTATCAACACTAGAGTCGCTCTGAAGATGTTTAAATAAAATATTAGATTCTTTTTGTAAATTTTTTTTATGTAGATTTTGTATAACGATAAATAAAGGCCTAGTAGTTTATAAATTCAGTGTATTTTAGGGCTAATGTCTCCGAAATTCTTTAAAAAATCGGGGCGTTACAATCTTTACCATCCCTGTACGGATAGCACCACAAGCACGTCGATGTGATATACTTTCCCATGTCCCTTCCTCCCTTACTTGTTTATTAAAGAGGTTGACTTTTTTGAAAGATATTTAAAATTTCCCTTTTAAAATGTTAGTAAAGACCGGTTTACTGGGTGAATGGGGTGCTTTTGATAAAAACCTTCCCCATTCATAATGTGGCTCCCGAACCTAAAATCTCGACATTTTCATCAGACCAAATGCCTTTTTCAAGCAAGTTCTCGATTTTTCGGGTCATCCCTCTCAAAAATTTGGGTGGCGACTCTTCGAGCGTGCGCAGAGGGCGGGGAGCCCACAGTGGCTACTCTGTTGGGGACTTTTCTTATTCAATACTTTATTTGCATACTTTTTAAAAAAGAAAAGAAAGCATAAAGCGTATTGAATAAATCTTTGAGGGCCAAACTTGAAAAACATTTTCGAAGGCGAATTTTTAATATCATTTGGAAAATAAATTTCTTTTATCCTGTACAATCTGCACAGCACAAGTCTCGCCAGTGTGTTTTGGCAATCTTGCCTGGTTCGCCAGTGACAAGTTCTCCCAGGATGCCTTGCAACCCTCAATAATCATGAGCCATCGTGCAGTTCAACCACTATCTTGCAATACACTTGACATGGGGAGTACATCCTAGTTCTAGTCTGGGGAACTCTTTTGAGACCAAAACCAGCCTTCTGCACTTGTACATAACCATAGAACCTTCCCAACTAAGACTGGAACCAATGGTTAGAACTTATGTGATATATCTTGCTTATGTGTTTCCCTTTTCTGTGCATACATATCATTCATGCATCATTGCATTCTGCAGGCTAGAGGATAGGACTCCCTTAGGACGCGGTCAGTCTACGAGACTCTAAATCCATGGAATTTGAGATACCTCCAGACTTTGCCGTGCCCGAACGGCTCCCCTGGTCTTGGACGAACCTCAATGGTACGCGTATCTAGATTCTGGTAATCACATTGCCCTACCTTGGATGGTTAAGGTAAGGAGATTGGCTTTGGTTCCAAAGAATTTGAAATTTAAACTGCCTAACAGTACCTACCCGAATTACCGAAAATCTTCTATACCAGCACCTTGAGTGAAACCTGGATCACAGTAGGTCCTAGGTTTTGCTTCTAGGAGGCACGAAGAAAGGAAGGACAAATATCCATGAGGAGTTGAGAGTTTCCCCCTTTGCTTTGTTGCCAGTTCTGAAACATTGGTCGTCCGCGAGAAGAGGTTATACTCAATTGGTTTCGCCCCTCTCAAAGATTGGTTCGCATAGACACCCTAGAAGGCACTCAGTTGTTTGAGGTTCAGATAATACAGGAAGAACAACCATCAATAGAAACACCGCAAGAACCCTCAGTAGAAGTACCACTTAAAAACCTCTTACCAATGGCTGATCAAGGAAATAGGATAGAGGAGCTTAGGCAAAACATGGCTGTTTTAGATGCTCAATTTAGGCAGTTTATCGCCAATATCGATGCACAACTCAAGACCTCTATTGCATCCATGAAGAATGACATGATCATGATGATGGAGGCCATGCAAGAAATTAGTGATAAGCCTCAAACCAAACCTCCTCCATAGCCTGAGCAGCCCAAAGAAGAAGTGCTCGTTGCAGACCCCAAGCTAGCCGCTCTTATGGCCAAAATTAGCAAGCTAGAGGAATCTGTTCAAGAAACTAGGCGACTTGGGAAAGGAGAAGTCGACATGAGCAAGCTGTGCTTATTCCCTAACGCCAAGTTGCCAGAAAAATTCAAAGCCGTGGACTTTGCAAAGTTTGACGGTACTAGTGATCCGAGGGCACACCTTCAGGGGTATGTTGGTTCTCTCTCTCTATGAGGGATCGAAAAGGAGGCTATCACACAGTTATTCCATGAGTCTTTATCCGGTCCCGCCCTGCAATGGTTCCTTACTCTCGAGCCATCCAAGAAAAGGACTTGGGAAGACATTGGGATCGCCTTTGTAGCCCAATATGACTTCAATGTCGATCTGAAAATGACTACCCGGGAGCTAGAAAGCACTAAGATAGGTGAAAAGGAAAGTTTCGCCAACTTTGTAAAGCGTTGGAGAGCCAAGGTTGCTCAAATACAAAACAAGCCGAATCTCAAGGAACAGATATGAATCATAACCAAGAACTTGCCAAGCTCCTTCGCTCCATACATGGTTCTCTCCCAGGCAGCCCCAAATTTCGAAACTTTCTATGAGTTTGGATTGGCCGTAGATGAGGCCTTACGGGATGGTACCTTGGAGAAAAAGGAAATAGGATCAAAGTCTAAAAGGACATATTCCGGTAATAGCAATGTTCTTTTTGGGAATGCCACTCAGGATGGAACTTCATCTACCAAGCTTGCAGAAGTTAACCAAATTTCGAAGAAACCAAAATCCCAAAACAGAGCCTTCACCCGATTCAGCACCCCCAGATCTGCCTTACTCAAGAAACTCACGGAAGCCGGGGTGTTGAAAGCTCTCCAACCACCACAAACCATTCCACCAAACCTAAACCAAAGCATCTATTGTGAATTTCATCAGATACCTGGCCATACCACCGATAATTGCATCCGCCTTCGTCATGAGATCCAAAATCTCATCGATAATAAGGTCATTGATACCCTACCTCCCGACAAACCAAATACCATCTCAAACCCTTTACCACAATATAACACCCCTTTCCGTGTTAATCAAATCACCTTAGCCCCGAGTCAAACCACACAAGACTTTGATCCAACCCTCTTCATCACTCCAAGCTTCGAACTCAAGTTGATTTTGAAACTTCCAAAAGAAATTGCTCTCTATTTCCTAGGAGAATGGGAAAGTACGTGGGGAGACCTCATTTCTGATTGGGAGGAATTCGAAGCAGCCAATCTGTAGAGGAATGTTGAACCACCATTTGAGCCCGGATGGAAGGTTGATTGGCAGAACATTCATGCCAACCCCTTGACGAACTTTCTTTGTACATGATGTTCGATGGCCAGAATGATCAAATCCCTCAAGAAGTTCTCGGATGGGAATGGGACTCAATCCCGAATGAGTACCAACTTTTAGCAAAAAATGACCTCCTGGATATGTTTTCTCTACCTGCAATGTTTGCCGAGGGTACCAACCCAGGATGACAGCCTATGGTTGGCCAGAACTTGTCTCGGACTTATACTATTTTGATAATTTTGGTAATGGCATCGGCCATACCATGTGGTAGCCGAATCCAGGGCTCCCAAAACTGGAGGAAGAAGTGGCCAGCAGTGAATTTAACCCTATGGATTACCTTGCGGAAGAAGCGGAATCGGAATCGACAGTCACCTTCCCAAAGGACGTTGATGTCGTCATGATGAACTTGTGGGAAGACGAACCAGGAGCCAAAGCAAACCCTTGGATCAGCTCCGAAGTCATCAAAATAAAAGTGGGAAATGAGGAATGGACTGTGAACAAGGTAGTAATGGAGGCTGAGCAATGGAAACCAGAGGTTCTTTGGGAAGATCTAGTTATCGCTGATCTGGCATCCAACCTTAAGGATACCACCATTGGAGCCACGCACAAAGCACCCATTGACTTATGGAGTGAGAAGTCGAAATACCGCCAGATTGACCATCTGACCAGGAGTGGTCGTGTCTATCAACCCCCTAACCTCCAAATTGGGGAATCTTCTAACCCTACAGCTCCACCAGCCAAAGAGCCCTCAAATCCTTTCGTTACCCCAATCAAGAACACTTTCTAGCCTTTTGCTCCGCCAGCTAAAGAACCCTCTCATTCTGAGAAAAACCTCGAGGGAATGATTAAGCAATAACTCGAACAGACTCAGGCTAAAATGTCTGTTTAGGATGTACTTGTTCACTCTACTTGCCATCGTGAAGGACTCATTCAAGTCCTTTTCCACCTAAAATTTCCCTTCGCCATAACTCTCGATGAGCTTGTAGCACTCATCAAAACCATACCGGTCAAACATGCCATAACCTTCACCAATCGAGACTTACCCACTGAAGGAACTGATCACAACAAACCACTCCATGTTACTCTGAAGTGCCGCGATAAATGGATCCCGATAATTCTAATCGACAATAGGTCAACAATCAATGTCTGCCCTCTCCGTGTTGCTTACTGCTTAAGGTACAAAAATAAGGACTTCTCTCCTTCGGAAGTCAAAGTCCGAGCATATGATAACACACGTCAAAATGTGGCCAGAACCCTTGTGCTTCCAATGACCTTCGGATCCTATCAAACTAAGGTAGAGTTTCATGTAGTAAGCATTCCAGCCTCTTTCAACTTGTTGTTGGGAAGACCTTGGCTGCATCGACTTAACATCATGGTTGTACCTTTCACCCTCCATCAGAAAATCCGCTTGGGACTCGAAACAGGCATGCTTACTATTCATGGGACTCTAGGATCCATGTGCCTACTGAAGACAACGTCCCACTATTAGAAATCCAGCATGAGGAATAAGACATTGCTCTGGGTGGCTTCTCGCTAGATACCTCTAATTCTATCTTTTCAATCAGAATTGATAATGCCTTTGTCATCAGCAATGTTGCCATTAAGATAATGAAGAAGATGTCATACATGCCAGGTCCAGGACTGGGAAAGAACTTGAAAAGGCCAGCAAAGTTTGAAGCTCGTGGAAACCCGATGCATGTTACTGGCCTTGGCTATGTGCCCTCAAACGGCAGTAAGGTGAAAAAGGGAGATAGATTGGAAGACTATTTTGTAAAGGAAAAGGCCAAAGAGGTCTACCAAGGAAAGCCAGAACCGTTTTGGGATAAAAAGACCAATACTCTGTGCTTGCAACCCTAAAGTGTGATGCAATAAGAATGCCCCAAGCGTAGGGCTAGATCGATTGAAAGCATAATAATACCTGGAAGTTCGGGGTCGAATCCACGGGGAGCGCATCCATAACTTGTTTCAAAGATTAGCTTGCATAAAGATTTTAGCATTAGGACCACGAACCAAACTTCGGCGTTGAGATGAATAACTGAAGGATTTAGCTAACTGGCTACTTAACCTATCTACGCTTTTTAACTGGAGATTAAACTAAAGGTTGGGTTTAGGGATAACTAACACCCATAACTCAAAGGCGTACTCGTTCCTCTCTTTTTGACAAGGATGATTAACACGGTTAGGGTTTTGGAGACATTTTGACAAACACTTGGAAGGACATAGCCCTAAGCATTATATGTGGCAAAAAATCAAAACCCTTGCCTACATATGATCAAAGAGGTTAACACCTCCAAGTTTTGATACATAAAATTACCCTCTACTCATGTTTACCCTAAAATTAAATAGAGAAGAACAAGAATTACCCTTGGTTACGGGATGTTAATAATCTCATAACTTAACCTTGCTACACTACTCACACATAATGAAAGGAGAAGTGAAATGAACTAGGGTAAGGAAGGAAGAACACGAAATCATGCTAAAATTGGGAACAAAAGCTGGATTAATAAAGATCTCAAAGGTACTTACAACATTAATGAAGACCAACACCCTCCAAATCCACCAATCAATGCTCCATTAATAAGAGAATGAGAGTTGGTAAGGAGAGGGAGGTAGAGAGAGAAAGTGGTGGATCAAAATTATACAACATAACCCTAAAAATGTGCAAGGGGTTATTTATACTACCCCTTTATAGTTACAAAAGAAAAAGAAAAAGAAAATAGAAGTCTGCAAAATCTGGAAATCTCCTACCAATAGAAACTGACCCCCTACTGGTAGAATGGCTTCGATGCAAAAGATGAATGCTACTTTAACTGGGTTTCTACCGGTAGGCATTAACCTCATACTGGTAGGTCTTGGCCGGTATGCCTCTATGACCTTTCTGGACTGAAATTGAACCAGTAGGCAAGGTTCTGTACCGGTAGGAATAGGTTTGTACCGGTAGGTATTGATCTCTTACCTGTAGATCTTCATTTGCTGGCAGCTTGTACAGCAGCTTTATTCTGAGTTTGTTCAGACCCTCCGGGGCTTCGATGATGCTCCCCAGGATTCCGTCGTTGTACCATTTAGACCCCTCGGTCCCCGATCAGCGATGGAGTAAGCTCATGGCATAAAATCCACCTTATTATCGAAGAAAACCTATAAACACCAAAAACGCACCTTTTGCGCAATATCATTCAAAAACATAGAGTTATACAAGCGAGCATGGCAAAAATGAGCGAGACAAGCCCGATTAGTGGGCTTATCACTCTGCTATTAGGGTTTGAAATATTTGCTAATGATATCTGACCAGAAAGTGAGGAAGAATTAGAGGCCTCGAAGAAGTCAGCCAAACCAGCCGACTGGGTTGAAGTCCTTAACATGGGGACTCTAGCGATCCTGTTTAGGGAGGGCGAACCAATGAGTATAGTCATAGAAGCTGAGGTGCTGATGCTAGGACTAGAGGTCCTCGAAGACTCAACTTCACTCATCATGGATGCCGCTAAAGATTACAAGAATTGGATCTTTCTTCTAAGTGCAACCTGTCTTCTGTCTGATTCCGAGTCTGAGTCATTCGAGCTCTCCGAGACTTCTGAGTCTGCTAAGTCTGTTGAGTCTGAGCTGGCGCCTCTTGGCCCAACTCCTCATAGTCAGTATTTTGAGTTTGAGTCAACCCATATGTATGGTGCCCCCAAGGCCTTTGTTGATGATGAAATAAATGAATCTGATTCCGCTTACTTCCCTGACTTAGAAATAAATTGTGTTGACCTTGATGACGAAGAGATCGATTTCGATGGGGACATCCCTAAAGAAATCCGATCCCTAGTCGAAAGGGAAGATGAAAGGCATGCTCAGCCTATAAAAGAAGAAGTTGTTTTAATAAATTTGAGAGATGAAGGGAATTCCCGAATGATTTAGATTGGTTCCGCGCTATCCGCAAAAGAATGCCAAGCCCTCATAAGTTTGCTAAAAGAATTCGAGAATGTCTTCGCATGATCGCACACTGATATGTCCAGAATCGATTCCGAAATCATGGAACACCGAATTCCTTTTCATCTTGATGCAAAACCCGTAAAGTAAAAGTTCAGACGAATGAGTCCTGACTGGGTGCTTAAGATGAAAGAAGAAGTCATAAAGCAGATTAATGCAGGATTCCAAATGGTAACTGAATATCCTCAATGGGTCACAAACATTGTCCCCGTTCCTAAAAAGGACACGAGAATTAGGGTCGGTGTTGACTTCAGGGATCTAAATAAAGCAAGCCCAAAGGATGACTTTCCACTTCCACACATAGATGTGCTTGTTGGCGATACCGCTAGACATGTTCTGCTATCTTTCATGGATGGTTTTTCAGGGTACAACCAAATCCTCATGGCTCTGGAAGATAGGGAGAAAACCACATTTGTCACTGAATAGGGAACTTATTGCTATCGGGTGATGCCTTTTGGGCTGAAGAATGCAGGATCCACCTATCAGCGAGCCGCTACAACCTTGTTGCATGACATGATTCACAAGGAAGTAGAGGTTTACGTTGATGACATGATTGTCAAAGCAAAGGAGCGAGAAGGACACCCGCCTGCACTCAGGAAATTCTTTGAAAGAATTAGAATATACAGGATGCGCCTTAACCCGGCCAAATGTACGTTTGGAGTCATAGCTAGAAAGATGCTCGAGTTCATGGTCACCACTCGGGGAATTGAGGTTGAACCATCAAAGATCAAGGCTATTCTAGAAATGGAGCCGCCTCAGTCCGAGAAAGATGTGAGAAGTTTCCTTGGCAAGGTGCAGTTTATCAGTCGATTTATTGCCAAGTTAACTTTAACTTGTGAGCCAATTTCTCGCTTGCTAAAGAAAGGTGTGCCCTTCAAATGGGATGACAAGTGCTAGAAGGCTTTTGAGGCAATTCAAACTTATCTGCAAAATCCACCAGTTTTAATGCCCCCGGTACCAGGAAAACCTTTGATCCTATACCTGTCAGTCACTCTATCTTCTATGGGGTGCATGCTGGCACAGGAAGGAGACAATGGGGTTGAAAGGGCTGTCTACTATCTGAGCAAAAAGATGGTTGGAAGCGAAGAGCGTTACACTCCTTTGGAAAAGACATGCTGGGCTCTTGTCTGGGCTTCCAAGAAACTAAGACACTATGTGTTGGCTTATCTAGTAAAGTTAATTTCCCGAATGGATCCTCTCAAGTACCTATTCAAGGAACCGGCCCTTAGCGAAAGAATGGCATGACGGCTATTGATGCTGTCAAAGTTTGAATTAAAGTACATCACCAGAAAGTCTGTAAAAGGAAGGGCTGTTGCTGACTTCTTAGCTAATTGCCCAGTCAAAGGAGGTGAAGATGCCGAGTTCAAATTTCCTGACGAGGACATAATGACTTTGGTTGAAGATGTTTGGAAATTGTACTTTGACTGGGCTGCCAATCAGAAGGGGTTTGGAATCGGTGTGTTACTAATAGCACCTGATGGATCCCACATTCCACTCGCATTCAAGCTAAATTTCAAAGTCACCAACAATCAAGCAAAATACGAGGCTTGCATTGTGGGTATGGAAGCAGCAATTGAAATTAGCATAGAAAAACTGGAAGTGGTAGGAGATTCCAACCTAGTGGTGTCACAGGCCAACGGTGATTGGAAAGTCAAGGAAGAGAAGCTAAAGTCGTACCATCAAGATCTTGAGGACGTCATCCCTCATTTTGACAAGGTAACCTTCACTCATGTGCCAAGACTCAAGAATCAATTTGCAAATGCGTTGGCAACATTGGCGTCCATGGTCGAAATTCCTATTGGGGTAAACTTGAGGCCAATTGTAATAGAACAAAGGGATACGCAGGTATACCAACATGTCTCGGTCATCGATGAACCCGACGATGGTCACCCTTGGTACTATGACATTTGGAGATTCGTAGAAAGAGGAGAATACCCCGTCGAAGCAAGCAAGAAAGACAAAATTGCCCTTCAAAGGATGGTTGCTCAGTACATCATTTGTGGAGGGAATCTATATCGAAGGTCACACTGCGGTATGCACAAGTTATGCATTCATAGTGTAGAGGCAAGAAGGGTAATGGAAGAAGTTCACAAAGGAGTATGTGGCCCTGCTCGTCAAGAAGATTTTCAAGCAAGGATATTTCTGGTCTACCATGGAGATGGAATGTGTAGAATATGTGCGACGATGTCACAGGTGTCAGATCCATGCTAACCTCATGCATATCCCACCATCTGAGCTAGATCAAATGACTTCACCATGGCCGTTTTCTGTATCGGGAATTGATGTCATTGGTAGGATCGTGCCGGCAGCCTCCAATGGTCACGAGTTTATCCTAGTGGCCATTGATTATTTCACGAAATGGGAGTAAGCTGCTTCTTATGCCACTCTAACAGCAGTGCAAGTTTCTCACTTCATCAAGCAAAACATCATCTACCGATATGGGGTTCCTCGGGCGTTCATATCAGACAATGAAGTTCATTTCAAAGGGCGAGCTAGGGAAGTTTTGGATGAGTTCCAAATTCACGTACACAAGTCAACAACCTACCGACCGTAGGCCAACGGAGCTGCGGAAGCGGCCAACAAAACAATCAAGGCCATTCTAGAAAAGACCATTCAGTCCACGAGAGGCTGGCATGAGCAGTTGCCACTGGCTTTGTGGGGGTATCGCATGTCTGAACATATGCCAACAGGGGCGACCCCTTATTCTTCGGTCTACAGTATGGAACCCATATATCCCATTGACTTGGAAGTTTCGTTCCTTCGAACCATGGTCGAGTGTGAAGTCCAAAAGGCAAAATGGATAAGCAATCGATTTAAGGAGCTCATGCTATTTGATGAACGTCGATTGAGGGCTCTCTATCACATTCGAGGATACCAAAGAAGGATTGCGCATGCATCCAATAAAAAAGTAAAACGGACCTAGCAAAAGAAGACATGGTTTTAAAGGAAATCCGGGCACCAGTCTATAACCCACACCGGAAGTTCTGACTAAAGTGGTTCGGGCCATACATTATCAAGATCATTCTATCAAGAGGAGCTACGTAGCTTATTGACTTGGATGGAAACGAGTTCTCAACCTTGCTCAACCTGGATCAACTCAAGCGTTGCTACCTTTAAGAGAAGCTCGCTGGGCTAAAAACCGTAAAGGCGGGCAGACCTCGGCAAAAATTAGAGTAAAAGCCTGCTAGGTCAAAAACCCGCAATGGCAGCCTAGGCAAAAGTTAAGGCATGCAATAAATGAGCTCGCTAGATCGAAAACCTGAAAGGGTGGTAATAGGCAAAATTTAGAGCGCAAAAGGAGAGTGTCAAAACTAGAGCGAACCCTACTCTGAACTACGTTATGACCTGATTCCTTCATTCAAAGGATATGTAGGTAGCCTCACTGTGAGGCCCGGTCACCTTTAATCAAAATAAAAATTCAGGTTGAATTCAAAGCACTGAATCAAGGAAAGGGAAACCCTCCGTAACTTATTTTATTATAATAACTGCTTCTAATACATAAGGCTAAGCACAACTTTCAAAAACGAAAAAGAGTACAACATGATGAAAGCAGGGCCACAATTTATTCTGTGATCAGGGTTGTAGGGTTGAGTCAGTTTCCTTGAACCCCAGCTATTGCAGCAACATCCTTCCTAAGCCACTTTCGATAGCTCCCACACGCCACAACAGAAGGTAAAGATGTGTGCCAATCACCTCACGAGTCCTCTAGAGTTGCTGATAGTTGCAGAGAATGGAGTGGCGAAATAGAGGCGAGACAACGTCCATTACAACTTCTATAGGGACCTCCTGTCTGAGGCCGAGCTGACGCTGAATCCGATAGGAGATGTAGAAAGTAAAAGCTTCCAAACCTGCAAGGACAACCCACTGAGAGCCCATGAAGTACACCGTCATGGGCGGAAGGTCTAGCCACGAGCACCTCCAAGAAATAGTTTCAGCCGGCAGTTGCTTGAAAAAGTTAACCCACTCAGAAACTTGCCTGTCGGCAAACTCAAAGCATCGCAGGGATAACAGTCTAGCCTCGTATGCCCAGTTGCCAGGAGGGATGGTTAGCACATGCTTCGTCCACAACCTAACCGTTGAAAAGGTTGATTTACCCCGAGCGTAGGGCTAAGTCGTTGTCAGCATAAATACCGGAAAGTCCGGGATCGTACCCACAGAGATGATTCCTTATAGCTTGCTAGGATTTTTTCAAGGGATGCGGCGTTAAGACGGCCAACTTTCGATTTTGATTAAAGGTAGAAGTTGTTCGATTAAGAAGATTAGAAAATGAGTTTTTACTAGATTAAAACAAGCGGCAAGGCGTTGGAATGACTAACACCCGAAACTTAAGTTATCTAAACTTTCTCAACGAAGACACGGTTGAGTCACACGGCTTAGGCTATCAACCGGAAGATTTAGAGGTGAAAATCATTAAAGACTAGAAGTGTGACATGGAAAACAAGTGAGTTCTTTTATTCTTTTGGCAAACACAAACCGAGACATCGCTCACGGAACCATATGAGCGAGCATATGACCACCGGAGATTAACATCGATTAGTTTTGTTACATAAAAGCCGAACAATGCTCATTTTCCTTATCAAACTTTAAGTCGAGAGGTTGAGAAAGTTAAGATAAACGTAAATCCCGGGGCATTAATCACTCCGAAGCCCAGCCTAATCGACTACTCACACATATTTGAAAGACTAGAAGAAGTGCTAAATTTAACTAACATTTTTAACCGACAGAAACGGAAATAAACTTGAGATAACTAAAGATCCAAACCACGCGAACAACTTTAATAAATGAGAAAACGAAGAACGAAAAGGACTTACTTGAGTTAAAATGGAGATTACACTTGAAAACTCTTAATGACATTAATGGAGGAAAAGCTAAAAATGGTAATTGGACCCCTGGAAAGGGAGATGAAGTCCCCTATTTAAACAAAATGGGTTTCTCTCTCTGAAAATATCTGAAAAACATACCAAAAGTAGTAACTATTCCTTAAGTGGAAAGTCCAAAAAGTAACAAAATATCTGGCCGAAGGCTCCCCGTATCGATACAAAATAGGAAAAGTATCGATACCACGCTGATAAGTTGAAAGGGCCATCTCTGCGTAGCTTCCCCGTATCGATACGGATTAGGGCCGTATCGATACGGAACAGTCTGTCTCGCCACTAAGCTAATGCGTATCGATACGGATTAGCACGGTATCGATACGCGGGGCTTATGTCCAGATCATCAGGCTAGCTTCCCAATTCTTGGCACCCGACGTCTCCCTGCCTCGGCTGAGATCTCTCGCCTCCAATCTTTTCGACTCCCGACCCAAAAGTTCCAATGGGCGTTGATACCTGAATTAACTTGGGGTCGTGCCTTGCGATTAAAACACGGCCTTCAGAGTTATTTTACCTGAAACACTACACAGACTACCTTACGAGCAAAATGCATAGAAAACAACGGGAATCAAAGAAAACACCACAACCTAGGGGACTTTTAGCACTAAGATCTTACAATCTTAGGTGCTAATCAGCACATTCGCTTTATCACAGAGCCAAATCTGCAAGAAAGAGAAAAGATAGGTGAGAAGCTATGGAAAACAAAACCGAGCGCCGAGATAAAATGAGGTCGTAAGAAAAGCTTGAAAAATGAGAGCTAAGTGAAAAGTCAACCTGCAAGAGGAGAGGACTGCCCCTGAAAGTCTTAGTTTCTCTGGAGCGGACCCTGTCCAAACCCATCAATGTCTCAGCTAAGACCATGGGGATCACATCCTTCCGAGCTTCAATTTGGACAGCAATGCTAACCAATGCCGAACTAGCATGGTCGACAAAGTGCACCAGGAGATAAGCTGCAAGTAGACATATGCAAAGGGTAGTCATGCGCCGAGTCTGATAGGTAGTGTCTGCAAGAGTCCCAGAAGGAGAAAACATCTCAATAAGTCGCATCGTGTTGAGATGGCCATCACTAACCAAGTCATGGGCGGCACCGCTACTCAATCCATGGGCCGCAGCCAAAACCTTATAGGGGCTCCCACGTATAGGAGGGATGATGATTTCCCTCGAGCCGAAGCCACTTAGGTAAGCATGAAATTCCTCCACGATAGGACAAAGCTCTTGCTCGCCAAAACGGAATACGTGGACCTCGGGGTCCCAAAAACTCGCGGCTGCCCTCAAGAGTTCAGAGCAAAGACGGATATTACGAAGGTACCTCATGGAATATAGGCCATGGGCCCGGAAGTTAAGCCAATCAACATCCTCCATTGAAGCCAGCCATGGACGGAGCGAACCGGTGAGCGAAAGAGCCATTGTAAGGAAGACAAAGCTTTAGAAGGATGAAGGGTTGAGTGGAATGGAAAGAATTCGAAGATGAGAACTTGAATTTATAGGAAGAGTGGAGAAAATAATTTCAACTTTCAAATAGTCTCGGGTTTCAAAAGTGCAAAATTCCAATGAGTCTTGCATAGGAAAAGGCTTGATCATAGCATGGAAGTACACTGCAGACATGCATTGGTTTGGAAATGCCTTTGCAGACGTCAGACCCCAACCATCAAGTAATCTGCCTTGGGAAGCAGCAAAGTGTAGACTATCAGGAAAATAACCATGCACGGCATAATGAAGGAACGCACGGTATATTAAGATCAGGAAATCAGCACGGTATAGCACTAAAACCCCATGGAACCTTAACTAATAACGCACGGTGTTTTGAAGAAATGTGCTGCATATCATGTCTGCATTTCTGTAGTTTTTGACAGCAAATGCATGAAGTGGATTCGAGGCATTTTGGGGCAGCGCTATCCTCCAGAACATACTCCGACAAGTATTTGGGACTTCAAGGGTAGTCTGTTTTGAGTCAACTCCTAAAATTCGAGGTCACGGTACAAAAAGCCAGTATAATACCGTTCTTGAAGTCATGTCAGAGCATCAAATTTCATTTTTAGCCATTTCAAGTCGCTTTCTTGAGTCATACAGGTCACATTGGTCAAAAGTGACTTAGTTTGAACTCCAGTTCGAGTCCCAGGTCAAAATTTGGAGTTGTCACCTATCAAAGCCAACATTTTCCTAGTTTTCGAAGGTAAGGCCAAACTTTCAATTCGCATGATGAGCTCTGAGGGTTGCCATTGTCATGCATAGACATGTTTGAGCCCGCAACAAGGGCGTTTATGTAAATTTTCATATGTGGCGTCAATTTTAAAAGTTCACTTCTTTGATTTCTATTCCTTTGTCAATAAATTTCTCATTGTAAACCATGTATTGGACTTAGTTTCATGATCTATAGCTAGTTGTACATTTTGGTGAGCATCTTAGTAATTCCATTCTTGTTAAAGAGCAGCAACAAAGGAGATTGAATAACAAAGACATCGAAAATGTATCAATCTCTGGGGCATCCATGAGTCGAAGTACATAGCAAAATATGCTCAAAACCTTACCTACCAAGGGTAAACAGACACACAACAAAGGAAGCATGCAGGCTCCACTAAAAGACAAAAAGCAAAAGAGGAAACTCAGTCCTCATCCTCATCTCTATCCTCGCCCTCCTCAGAGACCTCCTCATCCCCCTCGGAGCTAACGACCTCCCGAGTGCGAGTCACTCTGGGCACGGTGCTACCAGAGGTATCCTTCAGATCAATGTCTGTAGGCTCCTCGGTCGCATCTGAGACGGCAATAGGCTCATCCTCTGTGCCGCTGGAGTATCGCGGTCTCTTTGATGGACGCTTCTCCCGAGAGCCAGCAGAAGAAGCATGTTGCATAGGCAGGCGAACAGACTTCCTGCGTAGCCCCCGAGCAGCTCCTCCTCTAACCTGCAATTGCACAACATTCGTATAACATTTGCATCATAGTTATGAATAAGAGTAATGATAAGCAAATAGGGTTCAAAGGATTACCATTGTCCCTCCAACGTGAGCCAGTACTGGTGGAGAGTTGCCCATGGCATATTGCCGTAAAGTTGCTTCAGGCCCATCATGGCCGCCGCCATCTCCCTAGCGTACTCCGAAGTCACCTATACAATAAAAGGAATAATTAGAATGGGTAGCAACAATAGTACATTCACAAATGAAAGCATGTCATACCTGAGCAAGGAACTCTGGAGGCTCGACTGTAGGACGTGGGACCTCAACCAAACCAGGGACTCCTTGAGCAATCACCACGTCCATCATCCAATAAAGTATGGGCAATCTAGCCCCACCCAGACCTGCACCACCACTACGGAAGCCCTCACCTCCTCTTCCTCCATCTCCTCTTCTTCATTCCCTACCTTTCCTACCACCTTGTCCTTGCCGTTGCGCCTCCCAAGCAACACGAATCCCAAAGCTTGCATTAGGCACTTCGCCTGGTACTTCACGTAGTCAGCATCGGCCTGAAACAACGGCTTTAGCAGTGGGTCCAGCTGCGTGAACTGCTCAACCTCCTCCAGCATGTACTCGCTCGTCGTCAGCACAAAAGGAGGGAGCGGTCCGGGGACTAAAAAAATGTCCAACCTTAGCAACTGACGTGATACCCGATCGCCCAGGTACCACTGCCAGCCGTAAAGGGACTCGACTCTAGGAGCACTCTCCCTCTCGTCACCTCCCAGCTGCGAGCCATGAATGGGACCTCAAAGTGATCCTAGATACGCCAGTGTACCTGAAATTAGAACCATGCGTCAGGAAATCAACCCAATGAAATGCGCTGGAAATGCGAATCAAGAACTCAAAGAAGCATGGATACCTGATCAGGACGCAGCTCGTCCAAGTATAACCGGTAGGCGTTCAGATCAACCTTCCCTTTCTTTACTCCTTAATACTCTTTCGACCAACAAAGGGCGCGAGGAAGTACCTTGTCGTTAGGGCACAACGTTATGGGAGGGTACATGTTTAGTACCTCATACGTCCAAAGCTGCAAAGTTCAAAGCATCAAGAGCTAGGGCGAAACGATAAAAATGCATGAATGGAAAGCTAACTAAGTATTAAAAGCATAATTTGAGAGCATACCACCCAGACCTGCCAATAGCCGCTGAGGCTCTTCCCCGCTCCTCAAGAAAGGGACCCCATGAAGGTGTAACATGCCCCCAAAGCTCCGCCACCCCAGTCAAAATGGGTGATCTCCCCGATGCTCCTGAGCGCTGGCAAGAAAGAAAGATGTACTCGGCTGCACCTATTGAGAAACAGGGACGCACCAAGTACATACAGCAGGAAGCACCTTGCCATATGCTCCTCGTGAACCCTATCCACCTGAGGCTCTGCCCAAAAGTCTAAAAGCTGGGCGTATGGCGCATCCGTTTTTCTACTCTCAGCCTACGCGCCAAGAGACGCCTCTGAAGCTCAGGGTCCCTCCCCGCCGTAGCGTCGTAAGGGATAGGGTCACCTCCGACCCTCAGCCCGGTGATCGCTGCAAAGTTCAAAGGCATCACTGTCATCTCACCAAAAGAGAAGTGGAACGAGTTCGTCGTGTCCCACCACCTCTCAGTGAGTGCCCTCACTACCTGGTGATCGTTGCTCGCCCTTGTCAGCACACTGACAAACTCCCCGAAACCTGCCTCATTCACCATCTCCCTCGAGGCCTCCGGAAGTCTCTCCCAAAACTAGGGCACATTGCCCGCACTGCCATAGCACGAGATCCATATATCCTGTCACAAAAGAGGTGTGATTCAATGAACATGGCTTAATATTCGAAGGCATGGAATTAAGAATCATAGTACATTGTATTGAAATACAAATATCAAAGTATACCTCGTCTCAGCGCAAAAACAATTGCTGCTATGGGTCCCTCAAGACTAAAGCCTCATCGTAAACAGTCCTCTCTGGCCTATAGGCGTCCAGCAGCTAAGGCACCACCGCGTGCCGAAGTGGCATGTAGGACTCCTCAGTAAAAGGTCGGTCCTACCCAAGGATCGCGATCGTCTCGTCCACCACGGTCTTTCGTGGAACCAGAACCTCCTCCTCCTCAACCCGCAGCTCCTCAGCCGCTCTAGTCTCGAGCTCGACCTAGAGCTCCCTCTCCCGAGCCTCAAGCAGGGCCGCTACCAGCCTGGGCACCCCCAATAAGGTCTCCATCAAGTCCTTGAGGGATGCCGTCTCCAAGTAGTTCCCTACACCTATGGGTTGCGACGACCCTGCACCTGCGCCACTGCCTACAAACATGGCCGGTGTTTCTCGCTCCTCCACCGGCTCCTTTTCGACAATGGGTCATTCCCCAGATTGGCCCGAGGCTCTCTCATGGGAGAGGCCTCTATCTCCTCCCTCGCTCTATCCAAACTACCACCACCTTCGGCTTCCGTGGCCCTCTCCTCCGAAACACCATTAGCCCCCGATCGGCCCATGGCCACGCCCTCACCTCCTGGCTTAATTGCACTTGAGCCCTCCATGCCTTGGCCATAACCGGCCAACACTCTATCGCCGCAGCAGCCGAGGGTACGGCCTCTTTGGCCATGGCTGCAGGAGCCAAGTCCCCCATGGACTCCAGAACACCCCCGACCACCACGACACTCTCCGGAGGGATTGAGGGAGGTGTAATCTCAACCCTCGGTGGTTGATCCCCACCGGGCATGTCAATATCATCCATGGTTGCAATGTGAGAGAGAGATGATCAAGAGAGAGAGCAGAGAAAGAGGCGGGAGCAGAGAGAGAGTGTGTACTGAGAGAGAGATGACCGAGAGATAGAGATGATCGGGAGAGAGAGAGCAGAGAGAACGAGAGAGTGAGAGGGAAATTCGCACGGTGAGGCGTACGCTGTACACCTCGCCTGTATATACTCCCCCCTCGAACTGGTTCGTCTGAAATTAAAAGTGGACCGGGTTTACAGCCTATAGCACCGCACGGCATTTTGACTAAAACGCGCGGCATAATGCTTTGTTTTGTTGTGCCGTGCACGACATTCTAGGTTATTTCGACAGATTGGATTCTCAGGACAGTCCTGACGTTCGAGGGTGTGATGATTGTTTTGCTCGGATCTATTCAAAGACAGAGAAGACAGGGGGATACGAGAAAAGGGGACTTTTTTTTTTCATTTCGTAAGAAAACAGGGTAACTACCAAAATTTCCATTAAATTTATTCAAACAAAAGAAACAAAAAAAAAAAAAAGAGGAGAAAAGAAAAAGAAAAAAACAACAAAAACGAGAAAAATCCTACTCCCCCTCTCCCTGACTTTTCTCCTTCTTCGCTTTCCCCGCCGAATGCGTTATTCAAACAGTCGTCGGACCCATTAGGATTCCCCTCTAAGTCCTCCGCAGTCTCCTCCGACTCGCGCCCCGGCACAAACTCGAGGTCGTGCTTGTCATCCAGTTTATCGAAAGCGAAGTCCTGAAGGTTGGAGACCGCATGGCGAAGGGTACGAATTGTGGAGATAAGCCTCGCGATTTGTGTAGTGAGTTGGGCGATCTCTTCACGGTACGAGGCTACTTCGGCCTCCAAGGCAGCAACGCGCGCAATAAGGCTATTTTCCGCCATGAGATTCGTTCTAGAAGATCAATGAAAGATGATGAAGAGAATTGAGAAGGTTTTTGGTGGTGGTGCATGGAATGAGGCACCACCACCCTTATAAAGACGGTAAAGAGGACGAATGGGCACGCTTGTATTAATGGGCACCCTTAAACCAGCTGACTGTTCTCGAAAATCGAAAAGTTGTATGGGAAATTGAAATGCCGCGCGTCACAGTGTTCAGCCGCACAGCGTTCTGGCTTTGCATTAGTAAATCTCCTTTCTTGGAAATTGTTCAACCCAGCCACCAAAATCCCCTTGGAAATTGAATATTCTAGACGTTTTACAGAGAAATCTACTAGAATGTGGTGCCTTAGTTGAAAGGTTCTTTAATTGTTGTCCTCCGAGACTCGCAAAAATTCTTTGTCCCCTGAGGATTCGCCGTATTCTCATTTTTCTTGCTATACTCGTCCTCCGGGACTTCTCATAATTTTTCAAACATTCGGGGTTTGCCGAAATATTTGAGTCCCTGGAGACTCGCAGCATTTTCGTCCCATCTCAAATTTTGCCCCCCAAGGGCTCGTCTCGAATTTTGCCCCTCGAGGGCTCGTCTTGAATTTTGCCTTCCCGAGGGCTCGTCTCAAAATTTCGCCCTCCAAGGGCTCATCTCGCACACACACAATTATTTGCAGTGATTTCACAACACTCAGCACTACAAGCACTCAATCTTCTCAAGTTTATTACATGATTTTGTTATTTGTCCTCTGGGACTCATTTCGCTTGCATTGCTCAATTGAACTACGTTGGTTTGATCCCTGCACACGGGGTACGTAGGCAGCTCCATGAGCGCGACCCCCATCGTCATTTGCTTACATTTCGATTTTCATGCGTTTTTGTCTCCGTTTAAAGATCTTGGAACAACGGATTGGGATGCCTATTTTTTAAGCGTCACTCGCACTAACCAATAGTATCCAAGTTATGTTACAGAGGGACTACTGTAGACACCTTAATTCGGACCTCAGATGGTCTTTGGATGTCCCGATGATGAAATAAAGGAAACAATACCTTCGAGAGCTTGGATGGAGACTCCCTCAACCAGAAGCCCAAAAGGCCCAAAACTGGACTCTTAGTACCGCACGGTACATCTCTACACCGCGCTACATAATGAATTTCATTACACCGTACGAGGTTATGAGGTCAACCGCACGGCATTTTGGATAAAGTTCTGACTGGCACATCTAGTTGTCGGCCACGCCTACTTGAGCCATAGCTACAAATTGGTTTAGCTGAAATAGGACTTCTAGCCTGCCCAGGAAATACCTCCTCTATTTGAATTCAAAATTCTTGGCTCTTACCTATAAATACACCCTCAACTCAAGGGAAATGGAGGCCTTGAATTTTCTTTCTCTCTCATCATGCTTTCACACCCCACTTCTCACTTCCAAGTCTTGAGAAAGTTTACTCTAAAGACATTCTTTAGGCTCTCCCTTTTCTCAAAGTCTTCCATTTTCCTCCTCGTCATTAAAAGTGAGTCTTTTACTCACTTTGAGATCCCACTTACCAAAATACCCGACAACCATTCACATCCACAATTCTCTTTTCTTAATCGGTCTTGCCCACACTCATCCATCATCATTCGTCCTCGTTCAAGCTCAAGATCAAATGTACAAAACCAAGTTTCCTTAGGGTAGGCCCTGCCTTGACCCCTGAGGGAACCTTTCTACAGTCAGACTTGACCCTTTTGGTTAAATACTGACTTAAAAACCATTTTCAAAAATAAAAGTAGCCACTATGCTGGGTGCACCACGCCGCGCGGAGCTTTGATGCATCGCACGGCGCTTTGTTGCGTCACACGGCGAAGTGTGGTCAAGCGCACAGCATTTCGTAGCTGCTGTCTTTTTGTTCAAATTGTCTGGATCATGGCTATCCTTCATCAGGCTTGTTTTTGTCACTAAGATACCAGTTATTAGTACTTTCAGAACAAGATCATATCAACAAGCCATGTTTTTGTTTTATAAAAGAAGTTTTCTTGATCACCTCGAGTGATTAAACACATCAAAAGTTTTTTTACGTTTGTGGCTTGAAAAAATGGTACTATCCCAAAATGAACCAGTGACTGTGCATCTTCTAATATCTATTAAAAATGTCACACGGGATACTCAATATGCCAAGTGATGTTCTAGAAGCTTAATAACAGTCTGACAACAAAAAGGTACCCCGCACGGCATATTATAAAGCCGCACGCGGCATTGCAATATGCCATGCAGGAGATTGTTGTAGTCCAGATAGTTCTGCTAAAGGATTCTTTTCTTTTGCAACATCTTTACCATCTCTATACGAACAACACCACAAGTATGTCGATGTGATATATTTTTCCATGTCCCTTCCTCCCTTACTTGTTTATTAAAGAGCTTAACTTTCTAAAAGATATTGAAAATTTCCCTTTTAAAATATTAGTAGAGACTGGTTTACCGGGCGAATGGGGTGCTTTTGATAAAAACATTCCCCATTTGTAACATGGCTCCTGATAAGCACCCGATAATGCAATAAAGGGTGCGCTAGTATCTAGTTTTAGTTAATTTCATCGTTTAATTAGTTGCTTCTTAATTGCGTTTACTCGTAAGGTATGTTTTTAGTGCTTTCAGGTAAATCATGTGAATAAGGCATGTTTTGACGTCATAGAAGGCCTAAGTGCATCCAAGTACCCGAGGAATCAATGAAGACCCCGTTGGCCCCTGAAAATCTGTCTAAGTATAGAAAAATCACTTTTCGAAAAAGAATTGATTTTCAAGATAAAAAATGGTGGTAATTGATTATTGAACTTTTCTAAAGGTAATTTCAAAATTACAAGGTTTTATTCAAAGATTAAGGTCATGTTTTGAGCCATTTATTCGATAGAAAAGTGTGTTGTTTTCTGTTTTACACTAAAAGCTGGGGGTCAACATTTTGATTGGATTGAAATCTCAAAATTCTGGTAATGTCATTGTTTCCAAATGGGGGGTACTTCCTTATTTTCATTAAATAAATTAAAGTAAAGAAAAGGTAAAAGAAAGGTTTAAAATGCAATCTTTACTTAACTTTAGAGAATGAAAATAAGATGCTGTGAAAACTATTGGACACCAAGGCAGAAGCAGCCAACGCCAAGGCAGAAGCAGCATTGCCAAGGCAAGATCAAGACACCGCCCGAGCAGGCCAGCAGCCAAACCAGCGAGCAAGCCTTATTCACCTCGGCATCGATGGAAGCTTTTCTTTCACATCGATGCCGAGGCCATTAGTGCTCCAGTCCCTTATCAAGCTCGGCATCGATGGACTAAATGGGTTTACATCGATGCCGAACCCCTCAGTGGCCCAGCTTATGCCTGTTGCCATCGATGCCGAGGGGCTTAGCGGGGCATCTTCAGAGCATCGTGGGAATATTCCAGGCGCAGATCTCCTGAGTATAAAAGATTGTGACATCATTTTGTAAAAACAAGAAGATAGGACGTTTTTGGTATAATTCTAGATCTAGGATAGATTTGCTTGCATCTTAATAGTGGGCTTGAGTGTTCTTAAATTTCCAGCTTTGAATATTTCAATTTCTGTCTTTAATTGTTAGTTTTTGATATTTTCGCCTTAATTAAAGTTGTTACTCTTCTTCCGATCTATCATTTGATCCATTTTATTTCTAGTCTTGTCTTTTCAATTATGCTTAGTCAATTTTCGGTTGCTCTTATCTTCGTAGATATGCGTGAGTAGTTTCAAGGGTTGGGTCATGGGATGATTAGCATCCCGTGGCTTGGGCGAAAATTGCATTTTTTTTACCAATAATGCTTTAATTTCTAGATTTGAAAATTAATGTGGGGTTCGGATTCATTTGGAGAATTACCGAGGTGTTAACCTCTTTGATCATGTGTAGGTAGGAGCTTAGACAACCTACCACACATGATGCTTAGAGCTCTGTCGCTCGAGGTGTTCACCAAATGAGTTCTAGAGCTAGCTTGATAATCGAATCTCTATTTCCCGGTTTAGGTACCTACAATTGTGTATTTTGAACTGCGTGAATTGGTGAAAAATGTGATTTAGCCCAAGTCGTGAGTGCTAGTGGTTCCTAGACCTAACCTTTTTTTTTCCTAATTAATTTGTTCTTAATTTAGCCCTTTTATTTCCACCATTTTCAAAGTAAAACCAAGTTGACTGGCTAAAAGTCGAAAACCTTACTTGCATCTAGAAATCCGAGCCAAGCCATAAACTAATTCCCTTGGGTATGATCCCGGACTTCTCCAGATTATTTTGCTTCAATCGACATTCAAACCCTACGCTTGGGGTAATATTCTTCTACATTGGAAGATAACGAAGCAGCTCCTGAACCTAAAATCTCGACGTTTTCGTCAAACCAAATGCCTTTTTCAAGCAAGTTCTCGGTTTCTCGGGTCATCCATCTCAAAAATCCGGGTAGCGACTCTTCGAGCACGCGCAGAGGGCGGGGAGCCCACAAACTTATAATATTATTTTTTCTCATTTACACTATCCTATCATTGTATTGGTTTGAATAATGAGTTGAAATGAGAAAAAAACATGCATTTAATGAAAGGAGGAAAAAAAACAATATCAAACAATAAATGGAGGAAGAATCGGGGGGGAATTTTAGAGGTGAAAAATAGAGAATTGGGTTGGAGTTGTTGATTCTCCAAAATTACCTTTTGAATATAATACTCCTCCGTCCCACTTTGTTATGCCCTTATTCCTTTTTGGGATGTCCCAAAATAATATACTTGTTTCAAAACTTTTCATTTTTGGATGTCTATATTACCATTTTATCCCTCATTTTCTTTTACATTTAAAAAGAAATTTAAATCTAAGGCACCATTCTCCCCCATGAGAAAATTACATTGTACTTTGAGCTTAATTAATGCATGTTGATCAGTTCTAATACAACCACATAATGGAATCAACATGGATATCATGACAACATATCAAATGCATTTGGCTCCAATTTTACTAATATTCTATCAAAGGGCTAAAATGGTAAAATTGATAAAAAGTTAATGTAATGATGATATTTTCTTAAATTAAGGGAAAGTCAAAGTAGGCAAAACAAATTGAGTTGAAGGGAGTATATTTTTTTGAGTTTCCAAAATGGAGAAAAAGTGAGATGGGTTGGAGATGCTCTAATGGGACGATGAGGAGAGGCTGGGAAATGGTGGACTAGTGGAGTACTGCGCCGACGAGAGGACTAGGGGAGTGGAGAAAAATGTATTTACATGAGATACTATTAGAAATGATACTCACACGGTAGAAATGCACATATTTTGTGCACAAATTCCGGTGTGGGACCCACTATGGATTCACACAAATAATCTAAACCATTCATTAAATATAAAATATTCTTTCAAGGGCCCTATAATAAATTAGCTCAATCCGATATGTATACTTGCTCGATCCAATCATATTTCTTTTCATTTTCTTGGAATCTGAAAGAAAAATTAGATCCGACCCTTATAGGTATTAGATTGAGCTGATTTTTTGCAGGTATCTTTGAAAAAATGTTTTACAATTATTGGACGGTTTGGATCATTTGTGTGGGACCTGTAATTGGCCCCACAACACAATCTGTACACAGATCTATGTATTTATGTTGCGTAACAGCGTTGAGATACTATTTTATATTTTATCTAGAAACCCTAGATAGATGGTATATTTCCTTTCTCGTGGGAAAAGAAAAAAGGAAAGGAAAGGCAAAAAAATTAAAATCCTCTTTGTCTGAAAAAAAAAAAAAAGAGAAGAAAATAAACAAACAAAGGTTTTTAAATAGTAAATTTTTCTCAAATTTTCCTTCTCTTTTTCTTTCTTTTTCATAGGTACCAAATAGGGCGTAAACCTCTAATTAGAGGCAAACATTTTGTCCAATTTAGATATTTTTTCAAAGCGAATTGGACATTGATATTTGCACATTTTCCATACCAAATATTACTTAGCAAACCGGTTGGTTCAATTTGACTGGTATAACCCAATTTAACAATTTAATCCGAATATGTAAACTTGTCGCGAGAGCATCTCTAACCCACTCATCAAACACTATATTTTATGTTTTTTAGGAGCAATGTTGAAAAAAAATTTCTCCATCCTACATATCAAAAGAGAGCATCAAAATTGGTGATATTTTCTCTCTCTTCTAATATATTGACTCCTCAAATGATCAATTTAAGAGTACAATAGCAAAAAGATTTTAAAAATTGAATAAATCATCAAAATGCTACATAGGTCCAACAAAAAAGGCATATATGGTAAATAAATAAATAAAAGGATGAGTGCATGTGGGTTGGAGATGCTCTAAAAGCTAAACAACATTATTTGTTTTTTTTATATAGGCAAAAAGCTTATTAAAAATATTTAACAAAAGGTACATCAAGTTGGGAGTAAGGGAAGGAAATCCAATCAAAGATTGAATAAAAAAACACCTAGTGGGCTGAGACCCAAACACCTTTGGGGTGAAACCCATAAACACCCTAAGGGCCTCAACATGCCCAAATAAAATATATACAACACAAAATACCTAAGTGACCTAAAAAACCCATATATGCAAATTCAGCTCAAACCCATAAAAGGCGAGGCCCATAAAAACCATAGGCCAAGCCCAGCCCTATAAGCCCAAATCCAACCCGAAACCTAACAGGCCACCATCACTACTTAGCATGACACTGGCCACTGCTCCAGCAGGCACCCCCCTACCATAAGTCGTCGAACAACAAACCCAATCAGCCATGAAATCTAACCTCCAAACTTCGCCGACGAGCCTCGTACGCGTCCGAACCCCAGTGAAATCCATCGAGAAATCACCAATCCGGTTCCCTCACCAACGGCCTGAGAACCTGAAGGCGAGGTACCAAGTCGTTGTCGTCTGACACTCCATCGCAACCCAAAACACAGCAGCTCTCCAAGCAAATACAGAAACCTCCTATGCCACCACTAGCCACCACCAAATCTGCATCACCCAGCGTCGCCGATGAGCCCCGCCCTCCAAACACTTGCTGTGTGGTCCAGCACGCCGTTAGGCCGAACGAAAACCACTAGGGATGGTAATCATCGGGCAGCACGCTAGCCTCACCACCTCAAGACGCCACGAACACGCATCACCGTTAAGCTAAACCAGCTACACCCAGCAGCAATAGCTGGCAGTGTGAATCGGTGATCCAGAGGGACGAAGACCAAGAGAAGAGGAATGACATCACTGAAGGACAGTGGAAAGAAAACCTGCAAGAAGGTTAGGGGAGGAGGAGACGGGGATAGGGAGAAGGAGACAAGAATAGAGAGGAAAAGCCTGGGGAGGAGGGAAGGAGGCAGCGAAACCCTAGGCTGTGTGTTTAGGAGGAGGTGAAGCGTCAGTTAGAGAGAGAAGGAGAAGTGTATCGTTCTCTAAGGTTTATCATCCCTAAACAACATTATTTGTAAAATCCGAAACATCAACTTGCACAGAGCAACAACGGCTTTGTTTGTTTCATAACTTTGGGTATTTTAGTTTTGGTAGTGGGTGGAAAGAAAAATAAGGTAATGATTGGAGAGATGGGTAATGAGTAGAGAGTGATTGAGAGAGAAAAGAGAATAATAATTGAAGAAATAGGGTAATGATTGAAAAATGATATAGGATACTGATTGAAAATTATAGTTAAAACAAAGTAAAGTATCTAAACGAACAAGGTCAACATTTTTATCAAGGCTAACTAGCTTTAAGCCACTTAATATGAAGCAAATAACAAAAATTCCCACCAACAATGTGTGCGAAAAGTTATTCAGTCACAAAATATTAGAGAAAACATTTGAAAAGTTAGGATATGAAAAATCAAGTACTGAAAAGTTGGGAGTTTTGATTGACGAATTTTATCGACGTCGAGTTCATTGATGAGTTCCTCGGACAGCTACCATCTAGATCAAAGATTGGGTTTTGGGTGTATAGACATACGCGTGTATATATCCATGGATATCCCTAGTGATGCCTCTTGGACTATTAGGAAGGTGCTTGGCCTTAGAAGCATTGGACAACCATTAATCCAGTATAAGGTTGGTAATGGTCAAGGTACCTTTTTATGGCTTGACAATTGGCACTCTCTTGGCCCTTTATTCAACAGATTTGGTGAAAGTGTTGTCTTCAATCTTGGCAAATCTTTGCATTCTAAAGTGTCCTCTATCATTTATAATGGGAACAGGAGATGGCCAAGGCAACGGAATAGGGTCACTCAAACTATCATATCTCAAGCCGCGCACCGCCCCCCCCCCCCCTCAAGCCAGTTTGTAGATAGAATGACTCAGTTGTTTGGCTACCTCACCCAACTGGGTATTCTGTCCACTTGGCTTGGGAAGCTATTAGGAATAAACTTCCTATACAACAATGGCATAAGGTTGTTTGGTTCAGCAAGATTGTTCCTCGTTGGGCCTTTATTTTATGGTTGGCTATCCAAAATAAACTGAGCACCAAAGATAGATTGTTCAAAAGGGGTATGACTGTGACAATGAACTTTGTTTTCTGTGATAATGGTGAGGAGTCTCACCATCATCTCTTCTTCCAATGCCCTGTGTCTTCTGCAATTTTGCATGCTGTTTGGTGTCGATCTTCTTCTGGTCACGTGATCCACTTATTAATTGATGTGATTTCTTGGTACCTTCAGAAATGCCCGAGGTAGTAGCTTTCGTAGCGTGGTTTTGAAGACGGCTCTGGCTGCAATAGTGTACAATCTTTGGTTGGAAAGGAACAAAAGGGTCTTTCAGCATAAAGCCCTTCCCCAAGACCAGTTGATCCTCCATACCATTAATTCTATAAGAGACTCACTCGGCCCTAAGAAGGTTGTGCAGCCCACTCAGGAAAATAGGAGGTTATGTGATAGTTGGCAGCTTTCTAGGAGTGTGTTTGGCCCAGCTAAGTGTTAGGTTTGTAGTTGTTTTGCCTCTTGCCTCTGTATAGGTTTTGCTTTTCTAGTATAGTATTGCAATGAGTTGTTTTTGCTTTCTATTGTAAGCAATTGTGTAGCAGGGGTATGCCCTGTAGATTTTGTATATGTGGTTTGTGCTTTTAATGAAAGGAAGTACTTATCCAAAAATAAAAATAAAAATTTGGGTGACATTTAAAAAAGGAAAAAATGATATTTTAATAAAAAATAGATAAAATAGATAATATTGTTGGAGTGTTGAAAGAGATGTAGTTAGGTAAACAAGGTCAAGGAAATACAATTTTTTTTTTTTTGGGTACATAGGAAATACATTCTTTCTGTGACTATTGCTACAGCCTACAGGTAACTTTAATAATAAGGGAAACTTCTTGGCCAGTCCTGTCTAGTTGAAGAATAACTTACTAGGTCCTGCCCAAAGAGCCTATAGCCCAATAAGGCCTCTTCATTATTTTATTGACAAAAATACCCCTCGTTAAAAAAAAATGATTGGAGAGAGACGATCCAGCCACCATTACCACACTGCCACCACCACCACTACCATGCCGCCGCCGCCGCCGCCGCCACCACGCCACCCCCCACCGCCACCACCACCACGTCGTCGCCACCGCTACCGCCACCACCACCACCAAATCGCTGCCGCCACCACATCGCCACTGTGCCACCAACACCACCGCAACCATGCCACCAACACCACCACGCCACCACCACGACCATGTTGCCACCACTACCACCACCACGCCGCTGCCACCACAATTAACCATGTTAATTTATGTCTAAATTAACAGTCGACCCATATAACCTCCTACACCACCGCCACCATCACCATAATTGATAGTGTTACTTTTTGTCTAAATTAACAATCAACCCATACAATCTCCTACACCACCACCACCACAACGCCACCACCGCTACCACCACCACTCTATCATCACCACCGCACTGCCACCACCATCGCCACTACCACGTCACCGCTGCCGTCACCACCACCACAATTGCTAGTGTTAATTTTCATATAAATTTACACCACAATTAATAGTGTTAATTAATAGTTGGCCCATATAACCTCCTATACTACCACTCCACTACCACTACTGCCACAATTAACAGTGTTAAATTCTGTCTAAATTTATAATTAATAGGGTTAAATTTTGTCCAAATTTAAGAATCCTTCATATACAGGGATGTCTACCGTGTACCGTAGATTTTTCCATATATTATCCTTTCCTTAATTGATAATTGGCTAAGAAATAAAAACAATGAAAATTAACATTGTTAATTGTGATGTAAATTTAAATGAAAATTAACATTATTAATTATAAATTTAGACAGAATTTAACACTGTTAATTATGGCAGTGGTGGTGGAGTGGGGATGTAGGAGCTTATATGGGCCAACTGTTAATTAACACTATTAATTATGGTGTAAATTTATATGAAAATTAACTCTATTAATTTATATAGAAATTAATTAATATTATTAATTGCGGTGTGAATTTATATGAAAATTGACACTGTTAATTTAGACAAAAATTAACACTATTAATTGTGATGGTGGTGGTGGTGGTGGCGTGATGGTGGTGGTGGCGGTAGTGGCGGCAGCGTGGTGGTGATTTTTGTGGCGGCAGCGTGGTGGTGATTTTTGTGGCGGCGGCGTAGTGGTGGTCGTGGTGGCGGCATTATGGTGGTGGTCGTGGTAGCGTGGTGGTGATTTTTGTGGCGGCGGCGTAGTGGTGGTCGTGGTGGCGGCATTATGGTGGTGGTCGTGGTGGCGTTGTGGGGGTGGTGGTCGTGGTGGCGTTGTGGGGGTGGTGGTCGTGGTGGCGACGTGGTGGTGGTCATTATGGGCGAAAGTGAATCTTAATTGTTGGTACCAAAAAGTTAGTAGCTCATTCAGTAGCACGGACTGCAATAAAGGCTCGATGTCATTATGTTAATAAAAAATGGCTCGGTGGTATGTTAACAATTAAATTGGTGGTGGTGGCGGTAGCAGTGGTGGTGGGGGCGATGACGGTGGTGGGGGCGATGACAGCGGTGTGGTGGTGGTATGGTGGTGGTGGTGGTGGTGGTGGCGACGGCGGTTGTGGTGGCGGCGTGATGGTGGTGGTGGCGACGGTGTGGTGGTGATTTTTGTGGTGGCGGCATAGTGGTGATGGTGGTGATTGTGGTGGCGGCATTATGGTGGTGGTGGTGGTGGTGGTGGCGGCGTTGTGATAGTGATGGTGGAGAGGTGGTGGTGGCGACATAGTGGTGGTCATTGTGGCGGCGGTTGTGGTGGTGGCGGTGGTTGTGGTGGTGGCATGATGGTGGTGATGGTGGTAGCGAAGGCGGCGTGGTGGTGGCGATAGTGGTGGCGCGGTGGTGGTGGTGGCCGTCATGGTGGTGGTGGCAGCGGTGATGGTGATGGTGATGGTGGCGGTGAGGGTGGCGTGGTGGTGGTGGTGGTCATTGTGGTGGTGGCGGCGCTGTGGTGGTGACGGTGGCGGTTGTGATGGTGGTGGCGCGGTGGTGGTGGCGGCGGCGGTGGCCGTGGTGGTGGTGGTGGCAACGGTGGCCTGGTGGAAGGGATGCATTCATTTGAAACCCTAAATGATGGGTTGTGTTCATTTGTTTTTATTTAAAGTGAGGTAAATAAGTAAAATTACACACACATGACTTAATGTGCATTACACTTTTATCCTATAGGAGTTGGTGGGCTATGAAATCCAATATTAGGACCAGGTCAGAATTTACTGTAATTAGGGGATCTAGAAGATAACGGCTATTAGGTCCAGTGGGCTACAGATTATAGAGGCCTTGATGGAGAACAGTCCTGTGTGAAAACGGGCTCAAGGTTTACGGGCTTATTTCCCGTCCTCGGCCCAAATTTTGGATATTATCCTTTATCCACAAGGAGTGCGAACTTCATTTTATGAAACTATCTTGGGGCAGATAAAAAAAAACTCTCTTGGGAAATGATTTTCACATTTCCTTTCTTACAATTCATACTCTCTTTTTTTTGTCTTTATCCACATGAATTTTTAATGTTGCCATTGAATGTGTGAAAATGTGTATTAAAATGGGTGAGATAGTAAATTCAAATAGAAAAAGACAAACAAATAAGTGTGAATGATAGAAAGGGGAGTATGAAAATCACTTTCCAACTATCTTTAGTCTTTACTGAGAAGTTTCAAGTTCAAAAATATTGAGGAATTGCAGGATGAAATTTGTCATTATATATGGTTAATTTCTATCACTGCCATTTCTAAATCCACAAAAATCTTAATTTCGAGGACAAAAATATAATTTTTGTCACTTACACCACATAAATATTTTTTGAAGATATAAAATACTTATGTGGTGGAAGTTCCAAATTTTTATTGTTTATAGGAATTATATAAAAATATTTTTTCAACTTAATGAGAGTTAAAGTATTTATGCACTTCAAGTATTTTCCCACTTCTCATAAAAAATAAAAAAATAAAAAGAAGTTTACACCCAAAGTTTTTGGCGGTGTTGTGAGGCCGAGATAGGGGATATTTGGGGTTGTTTTCGGGGCAGATTTAGGGGATTTGGTTTGGCTGTTTCGGAGTTATTGTGAGGCTGATTTTGGGGTTATTTTTGAGGTTTTTGTTAGGCTGATTTTGGGGGATTATTGTGAGGCTGATTTATTGGTTATGTGGGCTGATTTAGGGGTTATTTGGGCTGATTGAGGGGTTTGGGGTTTTCTTGGTTTGATTAGGAGGTTATTAGGGACAGTACTTTGGGCTGATTCAGGGGCAATTTGGGGCTGATTTGAGTGCCGCTTGGGGTACCGATTTGGTGCTATTTTGGGATGCTTAGAGCATCCACAGTGGAATAATCAAAAGTGGATAGTCAAAAGTTATCACATTATTTTTTGGTTATTCATTTAATGGGTTGCTGAGGTTGGCAATGTAGAGATCCACAATGATACAATCAAAATTGAATAACCAAAATTTGCCACATCACATTTTGAACTTATAAAAATCTAGAAGTTTGACATAGAAAACAATTTGTTTGAAATAGTTTCCAAACTAATAAAAACAAGTTATTAGAAAAAGAGAAAATAGTTTTTTGAAAACTTTGATTTAAAAAAAAAACAGTTTTTCGGGAAAAAGTTTAAAAAAAACAGTTTTTGAATAAATTTTTTTTCAAAAGAACTGTTTTTGATAAAAAAGCTTTTTATAAATAAACTGTTTTTAAAAGTATTTTTCTTATAAACATGTTAAAATAGAAGAGAGAAGATTTTTGGGTAATGATGGTTTACTTGATTTAGAAAATATGGGGACAACTAAATTTGATTATTCAATAATCAAAATTCGATGAGTTGCTAAGAGATTGCTAAGTTTGGTTATTCCAATATGAGCTCTTTTTTGAACAAATGTTCTTAACCTTAGGAATCTTTTGATTTTGATTATACCATTGTAGATGCTTTTAGTACCCTGGAGTGTTTGGTTGAGATGCTTTTAGTACCCTGGAGTGTTTGGTTGAGAGTACCCTGGAGTGTTTGGTTGGGGCATCGGCAATGGGCAGTAAGGTTGGCATTTACTTGTGGAGTTAGCTCTTTGGTAACTGTATTATTTTCTTCTTCTTGTTTTTTGCTTTAAAGATATTGAAAAACTTTGAGAGACCGTGAGGTAGGTTTTGAATTTGCGAATATCACTAGTAGAAGGATGTTGCGCACTCTCCGAGAGGCTCTGAGTGCTTTTCTTTTTCAATTTTTCTACCGATTTTATTTTTTCATTCTTGTGATGGAAGAAAATTTTCTTTGCCAAAAAGAAAAAAAGAGGGTCCAAATGCTATTAAAAAAAACTTCAAATTATGGTTGAATCAGAGACTTTAAATCAAATCGAAACTTCCGAAAATGATGATTCTCACTAGTAAATTATCATCACCACATCGTTTATGGAATTTTCATATACTAGTTGTTTTGGAAGAATTTCTTCTAATTTTTTTCCCAAAGTTTAGGATAGTTTCATTGATAGAAAAAGAAAACAGTACATCAGAAAGGGAATACAAGCCAAGTACGCACCCTACTGTATTTTGGGCTACACTATGCGCTACGGAATTGCCACCACTCCGAAAATTCATTGCCATCACATCAAAACATTCCACACAGGCCTCCAAAGGGGTAAGAAAGTCTCGCAAAGAGAAAGGAAAGCCCGCACAGAAATAGGACAAACTAAAGAACAACGACATCTCAACGGAGACCTAACAAAACAAGAAGAACAATCCTCCAAACGAAGGCAGAAAACTACAATCTGAAAAAGAAAAAAGAAACAACCAATCAATAAATGGTAACAAGTCACCTAGCCCATTGAGTCACACCGAGTTAAGGACAAGTGGCACCATCACAGATCATCCCGAGGCCAAGGCTTCGTCTCCATTAAAACTCTAGGGACCTCGGTCGTAAAATTCACTCTGGCGACCACTAGCAAACGACCTCCATCAACCACAACGGTGAAAACTAGGAACAAACCGTCAAACAATGCGGTGAAATCGTTGGAGAAGGAGCGGTGGAGAGAGGTGGAAGGTGCAGGTGTTATGGGAAAAAGGAGGATGGAGGGTGATAGAGGAAAATAGAGAAACTCTCAAATCTAGGATTGGGAGATTGCTCGCGAGAGAGAGGAACCCCTCTCCTCCCGCCGTCACATACTCGTTCAAAACCCTGGGGGGAAGGAGGAGACTCAGGGATGCTATCAAGCGGGGTGCCTGGCAGCTTTGCCGAGCAGTCGATCTGACCATTCATTTCGGCAATTGACGATTCGGATCTTAATCCAAGTAACGAACGGTTCAGATTTTTATACGCTCGAATTTGATCCGAATCGTCCATGTCGAAATGAACAGACGGATCGACTGCTCAACACTGCTGCCAAACACTTCTGCTTGACAGCATCTCCCAATTTGAGGAAGGAGGGAGGAGGGGGTGGGGGCGGTGGCTAGTGGTTTCTTTTTTTTTTAATCAAACCACAAACATAACATTAAACACGCTAGAGCATTCGAATCTTTTGAGGGTCGGGATTTGGTTTATAGGGTTGGCCAATAAGCATAAAAGGGGAATACAATTACACGTCACCATGACAAAGACGTAATCCACTCAAAAAAATGTCTCGTGTTTATATATATATAAAATAAAACAGAAGGGTTTTTAGAAATATTCCTAATATTCCTAAAGAATATTCTCAGATTTCTCCCTCACACAAGTTTTATCTATACATACAAACAAATCCAACGGTCTAGATACCAATGGCATCTTCATAAATAACTTACATTGTTTGGACAAATTACAGCTTTCCACGATAAGCTGACATCGCATTAATGAAGTCATATCAAGCAGTAGATTTCCAGATCCAAAAAAAAGCGACAGATTTTTTTCTGTTCCAAACAGCAGATTGACACCCACTACGATTCACTCTGGTTATTCATCTCGGTAACTTAATTCATTGATCTCTTAGCATCGTGGTTGATTTGGGTTTTTTTTTTTTGAACTGTATTTTAGGGTTTGTTGATTTGGTTTCGTTTTTTTTATTTTTTAAGCTGTATTTGGTTTTGTTTGGTTGGTTCCTAATTGCAAGGAGGGAGTTGGTTGGTTGATCAGGGCAAGCCTCATTCAATACTTGTAGTATACAATCCCACCGGGCAAGAAATTTTTTTCCCACTGGCCAACCAAGAAACAATGATTATTGTGTTCCACTGGCCAAAACTATTTTGTGATATTCGATCCCATATATTCAATTTATTGTGTTCTTTTGTCATGATCATCCTGAATTGTAGTCCCTTTATGACCTTTTTTTTAACTTTATTATTTATATACCTTTAACACACGTGTAGACACACTCTCCTCCATAAGGTGGGTGATGATGTTCGAAGCGGGTTAAATTGTTAAACGGTATTAGAAAATTTTTTACCTGGTATTTACTGGAATTACATAAGCAAATTGATAGTTCTTTGTAACTAACTTAAATGTATAGTTTGGGGAGTGTCATAAGCACTGGTAATTCTCTTTCGTGCCACTAAGAAGAGGATCACATACTACACACTAATGTTCGAGCCATTAGCTAGCAAGTACCGTAGGCACAGACAATCCCAACCGAGGTGCGTGGAAATATTCCATAAGCAAATTGATAATTATTTGTAGCTAGCTTCAATGTATAGTTGGGGGAGTGCCATAAGTACGTTTAATTCTCTTTTGTACCACTAAGAAGAGGATCACACATACTACACTAATGTTCGAGCCATTAGCTAGCAAGTACCATAGCCACGGACAATTTCAACCGGGGTGCGTAGTGCCGTAGGCACGGGCAAGCACTAGTTCTTTTACAATACATCACCTTTAATTCCAAAAATAGATACATACATCTTTTCCTTAGCGGAACGAGGCCTTAGAATTTAGGATCTCAAGTGCAGAACTTTTCAATTGTTATCAACTCATGATATGGAGCCAATACTGTTAAAAAACCTTCTATTGTCAGACTATAAATAGGCCCAGCTCTATTCGATCGTAGAATTGGTTGGCCTAAAAATTAGTCGAGTTGCAAACACCCAGAGATGTAAAAAAACAAAATTTAATTTACATAACAAAAATCTCTTATATACTTAGGAACTGGACTTATATTAAAATTATTCTTCATCCTTTTAATGGTTGCAGCGGACTGGATTGTGGTTGAACTAATCTATCTATCCAAACAGTATTTTAAAAAGGTTCAATTGTAAAATTATTAATTAGTACTCCGATAAGACAAATAGTATTAATATTCTAAGATATCCAAAGATCATACGAAGATTCTGCATTAATAAAATAACATTGTGCACATGTACCTACCATGAATACTTCCGTAAGACATACGTAAAACCTCAGTAAAAACAAATATATCCACTATTAGCAACATTTTTATTTTCATCGTAATTTCAGCAGAAGTGGACGGTAGAAGATTCTCTGATGTTTGCTCAATAATTGTGTCATGCTTTTAATATTATCTATTTTCTTATAACTATATATATGTGTGTGTGTGTGTGTCAATAATTGACTCGGTCAAAGGTTGTTGTACATAAATTATACTATAACATTTTATTGTCATTAATTTACTTATCGATTGATGTTGATTACTTGATATACCATTTTGGGATAACTTATTGAGCTAACTAATATGACAAACCTGTTTAAAATGGCTTCATAATACTAGGGTTAATTGTGCTTAAGGGTCATCATCGGGCCGGGCCAGTCCAACCCGCCAAGTCGCGGCCCAAGCCCGCCCACGGGCCGGGCCGATCGGGCTTTTCCTTTTTGGCGGGCCGGGCCACCTACCATAAATTGAAGCCCAAGCCCGGCCCACGGGCTAGGCCAATTGGCGGGCCGGTAGGCCAAAAGTCGGGCGGGCTTAAATTTCCTTGGGCAAAACTAAACCAAGAGAAAAAAGAAAGGATTTTTTGGGATTTTGGGCTAATGGGCGGGCCCGTTGGTGGGCTTTTGGACGGGTATGCCGGGCGGGCTCACGGGCCGGACCTACGGGCGGGCCAAGTAAAAATTCATAGGCCCGAGCCCGCCCATTACAAATTACGGGCCGGGCGGGCCGTGGGCCGTCGGGCTAAATGATGAGGCTTAATTGTGCTTGGCACCCGTGTGTTAGGAACGAATCCCCAAGACTCAGTAATGACGCGTACAGATTAGATAACAAAAAATGTAAAACCTTATAAAGTGGAATTAGAGTTCTACCTTAACTCCTTGCGATACGAAAGCTGGTTGAACTTGTTATAGCACGTTTTGCTATAAACCACGAATACTGCTTGACCGTATCTTACGATCTTCTATTGTATTCCGTACACGTCTAGAACACAAACCGAATGTGGACTTTTTCATGATCTTATTTGCTCTCTTTAAACCTACCTTTATTTCGTGAATAATAGAAAAATCGTCAGTCTAACCTAGAGAGCATAACGTGTACATATAGGGTTACGATAAGGACCCAAGAAGTAATAAGCTTAGGTTCCCGATGTAAATAAGAAAACCTAATTCCACCAAGATTCTATTTCTTATTTCACTAATTATAATTCACATCACTACAGAATTATAATTGCACTCCCGTCCTTATCTCAATTATATTACGAACTACATAATATTAAATACTTATTAATCTCCTAACATTAAGATTACAGATATCCGTTGATTAAAATAAATTACTAACAATCTCTCACTTAATCAACATCTTAACTTGAGACTATTCGCTTAACTTATTCGATATGTTGGATACAAAATTCACCTGCAGGGTTTGACGTATTCGAAACTTATAAACTTACTCAAGGGGTATCATTAATTCCTATCGGGACGTGAATTCCATTAATAATTAGTAGTTGTCATATACATAATGTTGCGACCCAACTCACCGAGACTATTGACCGTATAAAGATCTCACTCTTTAATGAATCAAAGTTAACAACATTAAATATACACCTCTAATAATTATTTTTGGATTAAGAGCATAAGCATTCATAATAACCATGAGATTCCAATTGTCTTATAACGTTAGTAGAACAACAATTATCTCAATGCGGTCTCGTTTAATATACACAAAGTATACTAGCACAATGAGTTAGAATTAGTACCATTCCCTATAGTCAAGGCAGATCTACTAAAATATTGTACTACAGTCCTACCGATGGTGTGTCAAATTCCATCTAAGACTGTAAACCATAACTTATATTCCACAACAACCGATGATCCAATTTTCTGTATGTAAGCCGTACTCTATACACTGAATTATCTACTATGTAGAATAAAAGACATACATGCACAACATACAAAAATATTATGCAAATATTGCCCATAAAAGATTTTTATCAAAAATGGATAAAGCTAATTAATAATTAAATATTAATCCATCATATAAAAACAAAACTTTTACATAATCTCCTAACAAACTCCCACTAAGACTCAAAACCATACTGCCATGCATCTCACTCTCATTCCATCTACATGACTATCAAAAGCTTTAGCTGGTAAACTCTTTGTAAAAGTATCTGTCAGGTTGTTCGCCGATGCAATCTTAGTTACAGCAACATCACCTCTCTGTACGATCTCTCGAATCAAATGATACTTACACTCAATGTGTTTGCCCTTCTTGTGAGTCCTTGGCTCCTTCGAATTAGCAACTACACCGCTATTGTCACAATAGAGTGTAATGGTTGATTGCACTGAAGGGACCACTTCTAGATCCAACAAAAAGTTTCTAAGCGAAACAGCCTCCTTGGCTGCTTCAGAAGCTGCCACATACTCTGCCTCCATGGTAGAATCAGCAATACAAGATTGTTTGATACTCCTCCAACTTATGACTCTACCTCTTAAGGTAAACACATATCCTGAGGTAGACTTTCTGGAATCCCTATCTGACATAAAGTCTGAGTCTGTGTACCCATGAGGTACCGGACTATCTGGCTGGAACACCAACATATAATCTCTAGTTCTTTTTACATACTTGAGTATATGTTTCACTGCAGTCCAATGTTCTTGCCCTGAATTAGACTGAAATCTGCTAACTATGCCCACGGCAAAGCAAATATCAAGTCTAGTACACAACATAGCATACATAAGGCTTTCTACAGCTTAGGCATAAGGAACTGCCTTCATTTTCTCCATCTCCTCAGGTGTTTTACAACACTGATCCTTAGATAGGTTGATTCCATGTCTAAAAGAGAGGAACCCATTTTGGAATCTTGCATTCTAAAACGGGCAAGAATGACATTGATATAAGTAGTTTGTGATAAGTCCAACATCCTATTATTGCGATCTCGTATAAGCTTAATCCCTAAGATGTGACCGGCTTCTCCCAAGTCCTTCACTTCGAATTCGCTAGATAACCACATTTTCACTGAAGATAACACTCCCACATCGTTTCCGATGAGCAAAATATCATCGACATATAAAACTAGAAACACCACAACTTTTTCGTTGCGCTTCTTGTACACACATGACTCATCCGGACATTGATCAAAACCAAAAGACTTGATTGCTTGATCAAAACAGATGTTCCATGATTTAGATGCCTGCTTAAGCCCATAAATAGACTTCTTGAGCTTGCACAACATGTGCTCTTGACCTTTTGCTATGAATCCATCTGGTTGCACCATATAGATACACTCATCCAGATTTCCATTAAGGAACGCAGTTTTGACATCCATTTGCCAAATCTCGTAATCAAGATGAGCCGTAATGGATAAGAGAATCCGGATGAATTTAAGCATGGTTATTGGCAAAAAAGTTTCCTCATAATCGATCCCTTCTTTCTGAGTATACCCTTTCGCATCAAGCCTAACTTTGAAAGTATGCACCTTCCCGTCTGCGCCTCTCTTCTTCTTGTAGATTCACTTACATCCAATGGGTGTAATCCCTTCAGGTGGTTATACAAAATCCAGACCTGATTACAGTACATAGACTTCATCTCTGATTTCATAGCATTTTGCCAAAATTCCACATCTTTATCTTCAAGTGGCTTATTGTAGTTATAGGGTTCAACATGTTGATCATCAGGGATCATTTCAAAAGACTCTCCCAATGTATACCGACTGGGTGGAACAATAATTCTCCCACTACGATGAGGTACCGGTGTGTCAATAGGTGCCTCTACAGATGTCTCTTGTGGTGTTTCCTCCTGCACTATTGGTGGTAAAGAAGTTTATGCCAGTCTCTCTCCTGTCAAATCCTCTAGAACAATTTTACTTCTGGACTTGTGGTCTATCACATAGTCCTCTTTTAAGAACCGGACATTAGTGCTAACAATGACCTTTTTATCCATAGGACTATAAAATAGTCCACCTCTCGTTCCTATAGGGTACCCTACAAAAAAAGCAAACTTCTGTCTTCGATTCCAATCTATCTGCGTTCCCATTCAGCATATGTGTTGGATGACCCTAAACCCAAACATGCTGCAGACTAGGTTTGCGCACAGTCCATAGTTCTGTGGGTGTAGATGGTACTAATTTAGATGGTACCAAGTTAAAAATATACGCTGTTGTTTCTAGTGCATGTCCCCAAAACGAAATTGGTAAATCTGAATAACTCATCATTAATCTTACCATATCCATAAGAATCTTATTCCTTCTCTCTGCTACAACATTTTGTTGTGGCATACCTGGAGCTGACAACTGGGATGTAATCCCTTCAGTTGACAAGTAGTCCCTAAACTCTCCCAAGAGGTATTCACCACTACGATCAGATTGTAGTGTCTTGAGACATTTACCCAAACGTGTTTCCATTTCCACCCTATACTCCCTGAATTTCTCAAAGCATTCGGACTTACGGCGCATCAAATAAATGTATCCATACTTTGAGTAATCGTCAATAAAAGTGACAAAGTAATCAAAACCACCTCTATCTTGGACATTCATATGCCCACACAAATCAGAGTGAACCAATTCCAACAGCTCTTTGGCTCTACATCCTTTTACTGAAAAAGGCCTTTTGGTCATCTTATCTTCCAAACAGGATTCACAGACTAGAAGTTCCTTAACTTCTAATGAACCTAAAGGTCAATCTCTAGCCAATCTAGAAATCTTATTTAGATTAATATGTCCAAGACGTAAATGCCAAAGATACGTTTGGTTCAATTTAAAAGGCTCATTTCTCTTACATGGTAAATTATTAGTGTTATTCAATTAATGCAGTTGCACTATAGGAAATAAAGAATTAATAATGTAAAGATCATCCACCAATGAACCAGAACAGACAAAATATTTATTTAACTTAATAACTATAGAGTCACTAAAATAAACCAAATATTCATCCTTTATTAACTTAGAAACTGAAACCAAGTTTCTTCTAATAGTAGGAATATAAAGACAATCTCTCAAAATTAAAATCCTATTACTACTAAAATTTAAAAACACATTTCCTACTGCAACTACTGCCACTCTCGTAGCATTTCCCATATGTAATTAAATCTCCCCATCTCTGAGTCTTCTGATTTCCTGGAACCCCTGCAATGAATTGTAAACATGATTAGTGGCTCCTGTATCTACACACCAGGTACTGATAGATAACACTGCTAAACATGATTCAACAACTAGTGAAAAAGATTTACCTTGTTTGTTCCCTTTATTGAGAAAAATCGAACATTCCTTCTTCCAATATCCTTTGTACTTGCAGTGAAAACACTTACCCATAGGCTTTTTCACTCCACCTTGAGGTGCATGAACTGCCTCCACAACCTTTTTCTGAGATTTGTTCTGCTTCTTCTGGCTTTTCGGCTTAGAAGTAGAAGTCTTCTTTGTTACTAACACTGGTGGTGGTTTCTTCACAACCAAAAGACCCTCAGCTGTTTGGAGTTCCTTACGAAGTTCCGCCAAAGATAAATGCATTTTGTTCAAAAAATAAGTTAGGCGAAACTGCTTAAAACTCTCAGACCGCAATGAGTTAAAAATGAAATCGATCTGGGTTTCCCCATCAATTTCAGCTCCAAGGATCTCTAGTTCATTAAGAAGAACTATCATCTTTAGAACATGATCCCTAATTGGGGTCCCTTCAACATGGGTGATGCTCACCAATTCTTTCATAGCAACAAGCCTTGCTGCCCAATTCTGATCCCCAAACATTTCTTTGAGGTTCAGCATCATATCAAAAGCAGTTTCCATAACTTGATGCTGATGTTGCAATATATTTGACATAGAAGCCAAAATATAACACCGCGCCATCTCATCAGCCTTAACCCAATCTTTATAAGGCTTTGCTTCCTGTTCTATGGCATTCTCTTCAGGTATAGGAGGGCATGCCGTAGATAGCACATATTTGTGGCCCTCAGCAGTTAACACAATATTCAAGTTTCTTTTCCAATCAACATAGTTTGGTCCTGTAAGTTTATTTTATTTGAGAATAATGGCAAGTGGATTGAAAGAGCCCATTTTTGAATCTAAGAATCAAATAACATAACAATTAATTATGAAAGGCAATAAAAATTTTGAATTTCATTTTAATATTGGTTTCCTCTACCATGTGTTAAAAGAAAAATATTGGCAACCCTACACACCGTGAAGCGCATGCCTCGATGGCAAGTCCTCTACTCTTTATCATTCATGTAGATAGGCACAATCTTTTAATTTTACTATCTAGACACTATACCGTGCCAAGTAAAATTAAATAGACAATATAGCTTCGGTCCTATAAATAATAATAATAATAACTCAGATGGTAAGGATACTATTATTTACAATTAAATGTATACAATGGCCCCATGACCCATTGTTCCATTATAAATTACATCAGATGGTGAAGTAATTCACACAACAATTATAATATACCTATCCTTAAGGAAGTTTGTACCGATGAGATCATAATTAATTTTGTCCGATGGGGGGAAAGGTTCTAAAACCATCACATAAAATTAATTATATCATCTACATACTAGTAATGGAGATCATGAGATTTATAAAAAATAAACTCCCTCTCCCACCTAGTTATTTAAAAAAAAAATTGTAAGGGTTATCAAAATTTTCGAGTTTGCAAAACCGCGATCTAAGTCAAAGTCAATTATCACCATGTTATCGAATATGGTAAAACTATCACATTTGCAAATACTCATGGAAACATGCATAAACATAAATAAGGAAACATAATAAAATATGTATCCCAACTATTATGGTCAATATCTTTGTTTCCATAAACAGCCAAGATTGCAGTCAAGTCTTACCCACCAAGTCAGAGGTTGATGCAGGCACATGGGGCGAAGGGGGGTCCTTTATAGAGTTTACATAATCTGGACAAAAAAAACACATATTGCATAACTTGTAATCTTACAACAGTTCTACGTATCAAATAATGATACAATTGGAGAAATAAAGATTACACAAAAATATTATGCCTCTTACATGCCGGAGTTCACAAACTACTTTTAATATTACAACCACAAAAAATAATCGTGGCTCCAAAATATAAAAACAGTAACCACGTATGCAAAAACGTGGGATTCAATCACACAAACATACATGCATGACCATAATAGTGGGATAACATTTTCTGCAAAACAAACGTTAGTAAAATTGTAACCTGCATAACAGTGGTCACCACAGTTTCATACTATACGATCTATGGACAACATGGCCTGTTTAATCCATACGCGCGATTACAGCCGGCTCTGATACCACTGTTGGGAACGAATCCCCAAGACCCAGTAATGACGCGTACAGATTAGGCAACAAAAAATGTAAAACCCTATAAAGCGGAATTAGGGTTCTACCTCAATTCCCTGCGACACGAAAGCTGGTTGAACTTATTATAGCACGCCTTACTATAAACCACGAATACTGCTCGACCGTTCCCTATGATATTCTATCGTATTCCCTGTACGTCTACAACACGAATCGAGTGTGGATTCTTTCGTGATCTTATTTACTCTCTCTAAACCTGCCTCTATTTCGTGAATAATAGAAAAACTGTCAATCTGACCTAGAGAGCATAACGTGTATATATAGGGCTACAATAGGGACCTAAGGAGTAATAAGTCTGGGTTCCCAGTGTAAATAAGAAAACATAATCCCACTAAGATTCTATTTCTTATTTCACTAATTATAATTCACCCCACTATAGAATTATAATTGCACTCTCGTCCTTATCTCAATTATATTACGAGCTCCATAATATTAAATACTTATTAATCTCCCCATATTAAGATTACAGATACCCGTTGATTAAAATAAATTACTAACACCGTGAACTTCAACTAAAATCTTACATTGGCACCGCCTTTTTTAGTTGTTATGATCAGACCCTTACACTTTAGGTCAAGTTGCTATGGAAGTCTTCCCATCCAAAGTTATTAATCTCGTACTGAAAGATGTACCGTGTTTGTTACTGATAGGGTATGTACTGGTACCGTGAAATTTTTCGGCACCATTTTGAATTTAATGTTACCTAATTTTACATGAATATATACATTTATTTTTTAATCATTAGTTTTTCTCAAGTTAATACATCAATTTCTAAACGCTAGCTTAACTATACAAATTTCTTAGGATAAAAGAAATTTATGAAATCTATAAAAGCATTAATTTAACACATTTCCCATTTCCCCAAACTCCAAAAGAATGTGATACTCTTTTTCTGTAAGAGCTGAGACTTGCCCTTCTACCTTTCTAAGTCTCTTCCCCTCCCCTTCCCCTTCCCCTTCCCCTTCTCTCTTTATCTCCTTTCCTATTTCCTATTTCCATCTATTTCGAATCAAGTAATAAGGAAAAATTTCTCTCTCTCTCTCTCTCTCTCTCTCTCTCTCTCTCTCTCTCTCTCTCTCGTTTTTTCTGCAGCTACAACAATGATTTTGATGCCGGAGTGTAGATCAGATTTTTCTTGCCAATACGGGATGAGAATGACAACTTTGTTCCCATCTATTTGGCATTCATGAGGCCGAGTGAAATTAACATAACGAGTTATGTTGATTGAATGTAACAATTGAAAGTGGAGAGATCAAAGTGAAATGTTAGTAAAAGTACAAAGGCCACAATAGAATTTGAATAAAATTGTGTGTGTGTGTGTGAGAAGGGGCCAAGAAGGAGAGATCTAGAAACATGTCACTTGGAGCTCGCATTCCAATTTATGTGAAGGCAACTCTAGATGAATAAAGTGGTGACTTTGAAACACCATTGTTTTTTTCCAGTTTATTTTCCTCATTTCGGAATTTTTGCCATTTTCGGTTGTATATTTGATTTTTCAAAATGTCTCGATGACAGGAATTTAGATGTGAAAGATATTTACCAGATGTAATTAAGAGTTTTAAAATCCGAAATAACTCAACTTTCAAATGCTTTGGTATTCTTTATTTTAACTTTATATTTAGAATTTATTCTTATTTTTTAACCTTTTAATTCATCTCGTAAAAACGAAACAATATCCTAATCATCGAAGTTCACCTTAAAATATAAACTAATCATGAAATAAGTCGAGAAAATGTTATATATACATCTCAAACACACTTTGACCGTCAGAATTCAAAGTAGAAGGGCAAAAGAGAGATTTTCTGAAAGTACATAAGTGCCAATGTGATTCACAGAAAGTATTCATCACCCACTTCAAACCCATGAATACAGCGTATACAATACATTAATTAATTATTATACCCATTCCAAAGACTAGTAAAAATACGTGCGGACATTGTTTTGTCCTTAGTACTTTGAGATGAGTGTAAGCAAAGTAGGAAACGGATCCAGAGTACCCTTTGCTTTGAAAAAAACTTAGGCCCCAGTTGCAGAACCAATTATAAGTATTTATTTTTTAAGTAATTTTAAGTTTAAAATAATGTATTTATGCAAATAATTTTTTAGTAATATGAATCTTATTTGATAGATCTCATTGACATCTTTTGAACAATGCATAAAATTGAAAAATTATATTTTATTTACATTATTTTGAGTTTAAAAATGTGAAATAAATATTTATTTTTTAAAAAATGCGTTCTAGAACGGGTTAGACTAGTTCAGCTTTAGCCTTTTGAGTCTCCATTTCGTGTCTACTTTGATTATTGAAACCATTTATTTTGCAAGGTGGTCTAATTCTTTAAATGCGTAGGAAATTATATTGGTAAACCATTGATATAATTTTGAAATCCATATATGTTGCAAAATATACGAATATATTGAATCAGAACTCAATTATTAAATATAAATATGTATCGATCATTACCTTTTTAATTTTTCAACTAAAATTTGAATCAAAACTAACAAATACAAAAAAAAAAATTGAATAAAGACCGGAACAAGTTAAACTTAACCTTTTAAGCCAAACCTAACCATAATTGGTTCAAAGACATGAGGAGGTGTCTCGAGTAATAAAAAAAATTGTAGATTTTTATTTGTGGTTGAGAAGTTATTAAGTGTTATAAGTAGTGAATAAGTTGTTGAAAAATGTCAAGTTGTTTCCAATAGTAAATAGATTGTTAATGGGTTTGTGAGTAGAGTTACTATAAAAAAAATATTTTGTTGATAACTTTTTTAATAGTGAAAAAGAAATGGTAAAATGCAGAAATTTTTTGTTGATGAAAGTGAAATGATCAAATATATTAAATTTTTAGTGTCTTTTGTCAATTGGATACACCCCCTAAAACTCAAAAGGAAAAAACTTGAGCGATGGATCCAGTTTATCCTCAAAACTGAAGAGTAGCCTTTTTGTTGGTGTCAATAGTAGGATGCCGGCAGTGGTTGGTGGTTGCAGTGGCGGTGGTTGAGGTGGCGGTGGAGCAGCTGACATGATCTTTCCCTTTTGTCTCTTTCACAGCCCTCTCAGTAATAGCCCTATGGGTACTCGCCTACTCACCTTTGCACTTCATATTCCTTTTTCCACTTCCTTTATTAGTTACTCCTACTACTGTAATACTTTTTTTTTTTTGCCTTTATTTTCGGAACCTTTTTTCCCCATATCCCTTTCTCCCGTTCACATTCTATCTGTATCTATCAGGCTCGCCAACCACTCTTTCTCTCTCTCTCTCGCTATTTGAGTTGACCCGTTGCCACCTACCAGCAGTTCTTTCCTCTTCTCTCCAATGGCGACCCCACCCCCTATCCCCACTCTCATCTGAAATCTCCAAGTTGAGACTTTTCCTCTCTTTCAGAGCTCCCCACCCCCCCGAAAAACAAAAAGGGTTAAATAACCTCTCGTCTCCTTTCTCTTCTTTCTTTTGCTTCTCCTAAACCCTAATACTGATCATTTTGGGACTCAGGAGAAGAAACCTCTCAAAACCCCCACCCCCCCGAAATATCACCATCTTTTTACGAAGGATAAGCGAAATCTTATTTATTGATTGCAACTCTCTCTTAATTTCTTTTAAAAAATCTCCGCAAAAAGCTCCATCACCTTTAATATTCTTCTCATCAAAAAGCATGGATCATTCCGCGAACAACAGCGGAAGTATGCAATCTTCCAGCTGTGGCGAGGATCAAGATTACGACTCACGAAACGAGTCGATCTCTCCTTTGTTCAACTCTAGCTTCGCAATCTCAAACAACCCATACCCACCGCCACAACCACAACCACAACCCACTTTATTTGACCCTCAGCTACAATCCCACAATCTCCACCCCTTTTCACATTCCCCTGCAGCAAACCAGCTCGATCTGGTTTGGTCCAGATCCGAGCCCAATTACTCTACCCTCGGAAACCTCACGCCCCTATCACCATCATCGTCGTCGTTTCCACCACCAAACCAATCTCACCTAGCTCTTAGTCAAGGCCCCAACCATGGCCCATTACAATCCCTTGACGGAAATAGCCCCAGAGTTGCACTGAATTCTGTTTCTGATCACCAAAACCAGACAACCAACGCGGGAAAGAGTTCTAGGAAGCGGACCCGAGCCTCGCGGCGGGCCCCCACCACCGTCCTCACCACCGACGCGTCAAACTTCCGACAGATGGTTCAGGAGTTCACCGGGATCCCCGCACCGCCTTTCTCCGCCTCGCCCTATGCTCGCCGCCTCGATCTGTTTGGCGTCGGCGGTGGCGGCTCGACCCTGAGATCCGGTCATTTAGATGCACTTGGACCACTTTACCCTTTTCGACCGTCGGCGCAAAAGGTTCAACAAAACCCGTTGGTATCGTCAACTTCCTCTTCTTCGTCTCCCTCAATGATGTTGAACAATACTATGGCTTCTACTAGCAATAATAACGATGCTAATACTTTTTCAAGTAACTACCAAATGAATATGCAGAACCCAATTCTTACTTCTACATTTCAGTCCTTGTTACAATCCAATGGGTCCCATTTGGGAACAAAGTCTCAAGGGAGTTTAGGGATTACTTCTTTGGATCATGAATTGGGTTTGGGTCAACAAGTACAACATGTGAATACAACAAGTCTCAGTGAGTTTTCAATGCAAGTGGGGGGGAGCACTAACAACAATTTGACAAGATCGATATGGAGAGGGGAAGAGGGTTCTAATGATGATCAAGATCAACATTTGGGTTCTTTTAATGGGACTAACGGCAGCCCACAAAACGGCACAGCTGGTATCTATAAATTGAGTGGTTTAGATTTCCGTTCCGAGAAGAGAATGGAAAATGTTTCCTCGAGGAACGAAGGTACGGTGGATTCCTGGATTTGTCCTTCGGATTAATTAGGATTTTTCATTAATTTTGAGGAAATATGGGGAATGGATCAAGAGGATTTTTGTGAGAAGTGGTGATTGATTTAGGCTGTCTGTGGTTGTTGATTATTATTAGTAGTAATAATAATAATAAACCCGAATCCACCACTTTTTCAGTTATAAGAATATTCGGCATCATGTTATCGCCATATATGTCACGTGTAAATATATACTAGTAGCATCTTTCTTTCTTTTGTGATCTTTCTTATATCCATTATTACTTCATTATCAAGAATAATGCTTGCAGAATTTTGATTCTACACTTTGTTTTTTTAATGATGTAAGTTCATTATTTTCTTCTGGTTAAAGTTATCATGTATGTACGTAGATGTTTTTATTGTCAAAAAATAGATCTGTCTTCAGTTCTACTGATAGAGATTTTATCAATTGGAGATTACATGGGCACTGTCATTGCTGTTGTAGTACTTTTCTTTTGATTTTTTTCCCTGTCTATCTTCCTTATGTTTTGTTTGTATTGAAATTTGAAATTTTTTTTGAAAAATAGTAAGGGTAATGAGTGGAGAAAGATAGAGAGAAAAATATTGGAAGTAGAGAGAATCTAGGAGGAAATTAGGGGGAATTTTTTAAAAAAAAAATTTAGGTTGCAAAGAGAACAAGATATTAATAATTCAAACATTTTCTTGTCTCTTTAAGTAAATAAAAATTGTCTATCCACCTACAAGATGAACATTAGTTACACTGTATGGGATCACATCGATCGAGTTCCACTTTTGATAATCAGATTCCAGTCATTACCTAGACATGATGATTTGCAACAACCATTTATAGGTTTATTTTTTGGGTAAAGTTTATGTTCGTTGTGGATTTATCAGTACTAGCTAGCTAGGGTGATAATAACATATATGAATAGTAGTAGTAATACTGTACGTACGTTCGTTGAATTATCTGTGTTCATTTATTGATCAATCTTATATAGCTTATATGGTGTATAAATAGAGAGATGGATGTATACCAGGAAATTCAAATCTCAATATATAAAGATTAAACAAGCTAGCTTTTGAACTTGAGCCTTTCCCAGTTTTCGTACTCAAAACAACACTACTATTGTTAAGCTAACTTGGCACTCCACGAAAACAACTTTAGTACCTTTGAATTATCATGGAATGAACATAATATTTCCGAGTTCGATATATTCTCTGAAATATTCAACAGAGAGACCCAAACTATAATCATGTGCTGCAGACACATACATTAGACGGCGAAGTTAGTAAAATACATTTCAAATAAGTACTTATTTTTTGAATTAAAAGTACATGATGCATTATGGAAGAATGACCTGTCTCGATCGACAAACGAGAAATAAGTATTTAAAAAGTAAAAAACTTAGCGAAATGGAGCCTTAGTATAATTACAGGGAAATGCACTTCAAAAACTAATTATATGAATATGATATTTACACTATTCTATCACCTTTAGTAGTTTTCTTGTTTTATTTCCCGTAAAATAACATAATTGTTCCTCATAAGTGAAAGTTAATTAGAATATAGGAATTTTGTTATTTCACTTGAATAATGACCCCCCCCCCCAAAAAAAAAAAAAAAAAACTAACAGACTAAAGAGGGATGCGCAAAAATTGTTTTCCCAATATATTATATTGACTTGATAAGTTTAATTGTAACCACACATACACTACTTCCCCTATCAAACGTATTTTGCACTCTAATACACAAATGTTTGCGAACTATGTGAAATGCTAATTAATCAATTACTAATCGAAAAATGAAGCAAGGGAGCCCACTGAAAACTTTTGACTAGATTGACAAAAAAGAAGAAGATAACTTTTGAGTTAGTGTAGGTATTAAACCCGTTAGCGGTTCTCAACCTCAAAGTCGTCAATCATACATTTATGGTTTTAGTGTTGCTAGCTAGTCGCATTTTAGCCCTTCTATAAGCTGAACTGTAATGGCATGTTTTTTTTTTCTTCTTCCCTTTTATTATGGCATGTTTGTTGGCTGCTTGTTTTTCACTGGGCAATGTTTTGAACGAATAAAAAAGAATGGTGGATAAGATATGAATATATTTTAACGGGTCCGAGATAAGTTACGAAGGAGAATTAGCTTATACTTACTTTGAGTAGTAGTTGATATAGGTTGCTTAGATAAGAGTGAATAGTGTAAGAAATTAGTTGGTTGCTCTCATTAAATCATTGCATTGAGATTACAAAAAAGGTTTGAGGGGTAATTCAGTATTTTTATCCACCTAAATTAGGTTTGAGGGATGATGTTAGCTAGCTAGCTAGCTAAGACCCCCTCCAACGTGATAAGACTCTCCGCCCTCCATTCTCCACATTCCTTCTTTCATTCCCCCCAAATACCCTTTTCCTTCTCTCATTCCCTCCATTCTCCCACTCCGTTCCTTCTCCTTATTCCTTCTACCCTAACAAACGGGTCCTAACTGTCAATGGGAGGGGATAAGAAATCCGATTGGATAAGCAATTTCCCCTTTTCATATCCAACATTTGTGAATAGAAAATGTAGGGGATAAAAAATTGGACACCCTTCACTGTAGAGACCCGAATATTTTAAATTTTGAAAATGATTATTAAATGAGTAATTGGGAAATTATGGTTTATTGAGTGATTAATTAAATCAAGGACCAAAGTGAAAGAATGGAGACTTGAGGGAGTGTGGGTGTAATAAAAAGATACATGTGTATATAAGAGGTGTGTGTGTGTGTGGTGTAGGGGACCATTTTTTCCATTTTCCCATCTCTCTCCACCATCCCCCCTCTCTCTCTCATCCGGTCCTCTCTCTCTCTCTCTCTCTCTCTTGCTCCAGCTCAAAATTCCTACAAAACTTCAAGAGTCAACCTCATTCAAGCCTTCCAATCGCGTCTTTGAGTTCAAAATTTCGTGGGTTAAGCTCGGGAAAGAGGATTTCGGTTGATTTCAAGGAGTTCGAAGCTAGGGCCTGTACGAATCTCTTGGTTTTCGCTCCTTGACTCAAGATAGGAATTTTTTTGCTTCTTTTATATGTAAATACGTTGATTTGGTATAGAATCATGCCTTGAATCGTTGGATTTTAGTTATTGTGTTTGCCTTGAAAATCTGCAGAATCGCTGCTCGAAATATTGTGGTATCAATACAACCTAAGTGTTAAATCAATACTATAAACTTATCTTTTTGGGCAGTCAATGTTGTATTGATACGACTTTGGTGTGAATCGATACTAGGACCTTAAGTACAGTTTTGATCCTGCTGCTTCTCCGTCGATTGTTTTGACCCCCTGATCACATCTAAGCCCTTTTGGACACCTCCTAATCTATTTGAAGCTCATCTAATTGACTTCCTTTGACCATTCGATGCTATCCTTGTTCCATTGGTTTTCCCGTTAGCAAGAACTGAATAAGGAATTACTTAGTGAAAACGTCGTTAAAGTGCATTCTATAAATTCTTGGTATTTGTGATCGTTCAAGGTGCATTTGTAATGACGTTGGTATAATGTGTGTTGTTTTATCTATGAATGTGGTCACGAGGGAGTCTTAGCTTGCATATTGTATGAGAAAATAGTTGATTGGGTCGGAAGTTGGTTTAGAGAGTCCTGTAACGTAAGGGGTGATAATACGGAAACTTAGAGGGGTTCCGTAATGCAAAGGGTGGTAATACGGTAACCGAGTCATTAGGGATCACTGTGACGCAAGGGATGGCAACACGGTAATCCTCGTGGTGTTATACGGTAATGCAAGGAGTGGAATATACCGATGGTGGCCATGGAAATTCGGGTTAGTGAGTCGAGTTGGGATTGTTTGAGTTGTTTGTGTCATATGACTTATGCATTCAATATAGATAGAAGCTCATTTACAAGTTTATTGATTTCCATCTATTGAGCTGTATTTCCTTATCTCATTTCGTTTGCACTTATCATCATATTTACATATAAGTTTGGTAAAGATTTTTCTACTGGACTAGTGTAGCTCAACCTAATCTTTCTTTTCAGGATAAAATGTCAGACTATAAATTGCATGCAATGGTGTGCCTAGACATGAAGATTTTTGGGAACTAACCTTGTTTTAATACTTAATCATCTTTTGTAATTGACTTACTTTTGATTAAAGATGGTTTTGTAACTAAATACTCTTAAACTTTCCTTTTGACTAAAAAGATTGTAATATTCTAAACATGTCGTAGTTGTATCTAAGTTAATTTGGAGCCAAAGTGCCAAAGTTGTACAATTTTTATCATGGGGACTTGAATTGTAAATCGAACTGATGGAAATTTTCTTTTGGGTATTATAAATCTTATACGATGATCTTTTATCGAAAGGGTTTATGTATTTATGTTAAAAATCGAGAGCGTAACACTCATCATATCCAAGCTAAATCACCCTCCACATCCACCTTCAAAGTACAACTTTGCCATCATTATTTACATAAATATCACTATTATTTATAAAAATGTCATTATTCACTCATATCTCTCTAATTACCCAAACAAACTCTATATATCTAAACACCACTTGTATAGTTATTCCCCTTCTACTATATCTCCTCTCTTATTATATCTTCTTAGTCCCTCAAATATTAGACCGCTAACAAACAAGCCATTAATGCAAAAAGTCATAGGAGTGTTTGGCCGATAAGTTTTTGCATTTTTAATTCCACGTGCATTAACAAGTTCCGGGTGTTTGGCCACTATTTCAAAAAAGCGTTAGACCAAAATGCATTGTGAGAAATGAACTATGTAATGGAGAAGTCAAAATCACCTCTGATCTTGCTTAATTAATTCACAGTTATTCTGGATGAGAAATTACTTGGTTGCTTGCATTAATTCAGTGCATTTAGAATACAAAAAAGGTTTGAAGGGTGGTGGTAAGCTAAGACCTCCTCCTACTCTTCCTTCTCCTTCTTGCTTCTCCCACAACCAAACACTCTTCTTCTTTCTCTCATCCCCCCTTCTCCCACTCCCCTCCTTCCATCTACCCTAACAAACAGGTTCTAACGATTTATAGGAGGGGATAGGAAATCTAGTTGGATAAGCAATTCTCCCTCTTCATATTCGATGCTTCTGAGCTGAATTTGGAGGGGGATAAGAAATCCGAGGTCCGGCCACACTGGCCCATATATAATGTGGACACCCATCACACTATCCAAATTATATCCCCCTTCACATCCACCTTCTAAGTTATAACTTCGCCATTATTATTTACCGAAGCACCATTACTATTTAGAAAATGTCATTTTTTTTATCGGCTAGAAAATGTCATTATTTAACCATATCCCCCTTACCCATACAATTAAACACTATATAACAAATCACCACTTTTATAGTTATTCCTTTTCTACTATATCTCCATTCTTACTATATCTTCTTATCCTCTCTAAAGTTTTGACCGCTAATCTAAAGTTTTGACCGCTAACAAAAGAACAATTAATGCAAAAACTCATAGGGTTTGGCGGACAAGGTTTTACATTTTCAATTCTGCGTGAACAAGTTCCGGGTTCTTTTTTTTTTTTTTTTTGAACGGCGAAAAAAGGAATATTATTGACAGAGATAATAGAATACATAAAGAGGGCAAGAAAAGATAGCATCACAATGTGAAAGTAATATCCTAACTATGTTGGCACCCTACCTCACGATAATCATATATTATTCAAGCCCGAGGATAGACATGAGATCATCCCAAACTAAGAACAAAGTAAAAGAACTCTCAATTATCAATTGGATCAGTCAAGATAGGTAAAGAAGCATGATGCTTCACCAATAAGTTTTCCCAAACACCAGTATAGTCCATTCCGAGACAATGTAGATCGAAGCAGAATCCAATCCGTCAATGAAACATGGTCATGATAATGAAGTATCCAAATCCACTCAATGCTGTAAGTGGATAGCCATGAGCTCCCATGCCATACCATGTCAGTAGATTTCACACCAACCGCAGCAAAATATATATAGCATTGGCAGAATTTTTCATGATCAGCATTTTGATTATTGTAGTTTCTAGTACCAACAGTTTACTAAATTGAGTCCCCAAATAGAAGTCAGCAAAACATTCCGGGTGCTTGGCCGCTTAAATGCACTAGACCAAAATGCATTGTGAGAATGAACTACATAATGGAGTAGTCAAAATCACTTATATATGGTACCGATACCTACTTTTTGAGGTATTGGTACCAATGACTCAGAAGACTGTTTTGAACTTTGATTGATCATTTGTCAATTATGTTGATCCCCCATCAGTTCTAACACCTTCTGAACACCTCTGAACCACTTCTTAACATCAAAATATGTATTCCTTTGGTCACTAGATGTTCTTTCGTTCATAGCATCGTGTTGAGCGAAACTTGGGTATTATAGAACTTTCGGTTGATTATCAATACTGAATGAGATTCGAACTTGATACATTTTTATTGAGCTCGATACATTTTTGATCCTTGCTTGGAGATACATTTTTATTGAGCTCATACCCTATTGTTTCATTCCATCCTTATTACTATTTGTATAGACTCTCGCGTTGTGGTTCCTTCTTTGGGTTGTAAAACACACGTTCATGAGTTTGTTGATAATCCTTTATGTTGGACACCTAGTATTGAAATGTTTGAACATCGACAATCATAGGGTATTAGAATGAGAATCATGATACATTATGAATGATCCGTGAATCATTGGGACACTTGAACACATATTATGATATGATGACGATAATGGGAAAATGTGAGATGATGCGATTAACCAATAAATTAACGTTAAAATAGTGATGTGACGAGTTATTATCGGTATGAGATAAGTCAGTGCGAGATGGGACATGATGGAAACATTCGTTGATATGTAGGTGCCACCTTCATAACGATTATCGTAGGGTTGACTCTATTGTGAAATCGTGTCGATTTGTTTGCATCATGAGTATATGTTGAATATGGGAATAGACCCGGGTAAAGCCGTGGTGACCCAAGTGCCCTGTGAAAGCAGGAATAAACCCGGGTAAAGCCGTGGTGACCCTATTACTCTGTGAAAGAGGGAATAGACCCGGATAAAGCCGTGGTGACCCTACTGCTCTGCGGATTTGAGAATAGACCTGAGTAAAGTTACGGTGACTCTCTTCCGGTTTGACTTAGGGAAAAGACCCGGGAAAAGCTATGGTGACTCTAAGAGCGAAGTTGGTTGTATTGAACTAAGAATTTGAATATCATTATACTATATGGTGACTAGAGGAAACGGATATTGTGTGGGGTATTAACTACGCTATTCTTATTGTTATCTGTCGTTCGACTATTCTTTTGGTATAGCATTTGGTAAAGAGACATAATTAACCTATTATAGTGACACGTTGAGGAAGACCTAAATGAGAATCCATACGTTAGGCTATAAACGAGAATCCAACTGTAGAGGCAGGATAGATGACGAGACATGACATAAAAGTAAGAGAGTTGGTACGAGAGAGTCCTTTGAGTTCTTAAACGTCTTGACTATGTAGTATGCTCATGGTTGGCTCTAATTGCCATTTCTTAGCGATCTAATCTTCTTCCTTGCACTTGTCTTCTCATATATATGATAGGC
>BPLS01031469.1:90927-110970 GCA_019656275.1 Rhododendron kiyosumense
TTGGCATGCCTATTTTGCCTTCAAGAAGAGGAAACGCCAGAGCATCTATTGATAACATGCCCGTTTTCTAGCCAAATTTGGTTGAAGATGGCAGAGTGGTGGAACATTGATTGGGTGGTTCCTTCGAATTTGCTTGGATTATCCTCTTGGTGGTTTTTCTTCCGGTTCAAAAATCTGGAGAAATTTTTTTGGGAGTGTTGTTTTTACTCTACTTTGTGGTCTATTTGGATTGCAAAAAATGATGCTATCTTCAACAACAAAGTTGCTGATCCCCACCAATTGATTGATTTAATCAAAACAAGGGCAGCCTTGTGGATCAAAGCCAAATTCGATGTTTAGGTGTATACGGTGGAAGATTTTAAAAGGAATCTTGATAGTATTAGAAGGCTCACGATTTAGGTGTACCCTTTGGTGTATCTTTTGATGTAATTTTGCTACATTTTTGTTTTTCCTTGGGGTTGTGGTGAACTTTCTGGTTCTCCCTTCCCTTTACTCGATGTACCCTTTCGAGTTTAATAAAAAAAATTCCTTTGCCGAGAAAAAAAAAAAAAGAACACATTTATTTTTTTGAAAGATTAAGAGAGTGGTGGGTTTGTGATATCGGCTACAGGAAAAGGAAGAAAAAAAAAAAGTTTTGGTGTTGTTTTGATATATAACACTAGGAAGAACACCATATATTCAATATATTTTTGCAAAAAAAAAACGGAATGGAGGGAAGTGAATGGCGGGAAACAGAGGGGGAGAGAGAGATTGTGTGAAATTATGGTAGACCCATTATTTTGGTTATGGACTAAAAGTGACCATTGTGAACCTCAACATTGTTAAGCTTAGCAACATCTTAAATGAATAATTAAAAGCTGATGTGTCAACTTTTGGTTATTCATTTTTTATTATACCACTATGGATGGCCTAAGTACATAATCTTAGAGCATTCGCAATGATAATAATCAAAATCAATAATCAAAATGTGCTACGTCAGCATTTGATTATCCATTTAGTTCATAATCAAATTTAACAATCTCTACCTCTATATTGATTATTTTTACATCGCTAACCAAAAAACCCCTCACAATACACAATGCATATTTGTCCAATCGTAAATGAGTTCCAATCACGCACCCGACCACACTAAATTATTTGTCTCGATGAGACGATTCTAATATGAGGTGTTTTTAAGTTATTGAGTTTGATTATTGAGTTTTGATTACTGGTAAAAATTGTTAAGTTTGGTTATGCAATGAGTGAAATTTGGTTATTTGCTAAAAAACTTATTACTTTGCTTATTACAATATAAGGTATTTTTTGAGCAGTATTGTTAAATTTGTTTATCCACACCCATTTGCTTATTATAATGTGAATGCTCTTATGTTCTAAACTTCTTAGCTGCTATTACCGAGCAAAAAAAAAAAATTAGTTGCTATTTTTATAGGACCAAATTGTACGAAACTTTATCACGACATTAATTGGACCCTCTGCTCGTAGATTAAACGATGAGATTGATTTTTCAAAAATTAGTCAGATATAATTAACCCAAACACCTGATTATATCTGGCATTAGCATTAATCTGGTTGTGTTACATGTGCATTGTTATCATGCGTAAGCAATGATGGAAATAATGCACAAGCTGACGCAGGTGGGTCTTTATCAAAGACTCGCACCACAACCATGTGGAGTAGACTTACGGCGCAATGTTAGGTACAGTTGTTGGGTTTGGATTTTGAGGTTAGATTTTTTGGACGAGGAGTACTATAGATAGATAGATAAAGAAATTAGAGTAATAATCGGAGAGAAAATTTATTCGGGACTGTACGCAGAGACGGAGGTTAGGTCTAGAGACACAAACCAAACAAAGACATATCTAACTTTGGGTCCAATCCTGTTCAGTTTTGACTATATGGCTCCAGAAAAAAATGATGAGAATCGTTCACTTTTAGAGCTCATTGAAAACGTTATTTTTATGTATAAAATTAGTTTGATCGAATGTCAATAGATATATGAACGAGACAGATTTGTACACTTCTTAGTTAATTGCTAGTATATAAGAAAGCAGCTTAGATTAATAATCATCGTAAAACATGTTTCTCTCAAGTTAGCACAATTTTTGCCAGTAGGATGACTTTGTTTGGTTTAGATTTCAGAAAGTTATTTTTGAGAGTTGGAATGGTAATAAGTGGAGAGATATAGAGAGAAAGATTTATTGAAAACTGTGCCGAGAGTTAAAAGTTACTCTCGGAGTGTTCAACCAAACGGAGTGAATGTGTTCGGATGAAAATTTATCTTACAAATTGAGATGAACTATTCCGTGCAAATTTCATAGAGTGAGATTGGAAAAATAAAAATAAAAAATATGGACCAGGGAAAAAAGAACTAGGGAAAATTGTGCCACTTTAAATTTGGTGAGATCCAAACATGAGATTAGACAGGACATATTATTTTCTATGAAAATCATTACCCCGGCATAATCATAAAGCAAAAATAATTCACCGTCTTACAAAATATCACAAAGAATAAAAGTAGATCTTCATATATATTCTCATATCCGGTAACTAAACCTCAATGATACACTCCAGTGGTTCGGGCGTATATTCAGGTTTTGAAAATATTTCTCATGAAGTAAGTGGGAGCTGTGATTGGTGTGGTCCCGCTAGTTCCCTCCGAAGATTTGAGTTACATGGTCGGATCTATATAGTGGTTTGAATGTAGAACTGTTCCTCCATTACCAAAAATAAAATAAATAAATAAATAACCAATGGTAGGCCCGGTGATCATTCTGTGTGACTTAAGTTTGTTTACTCCTACCAATCAAATTCAAAAGCTTCTAGTTTTTTTGAAAGGCAAAGCTTCTAGTTGATAATGAACTCTTGTGGGGGCTAATGTACAAATATATATATATATATATATATAATAATTCTGGCTTAAATTGGGTCGTCCGTTAGTAGACAATGAAATTGACTTTTAAGGAAACTAATCGAGGCATGCGTAAGTATATCATTACTCGAACTTGGTTGCCAGTCCTTAGACAAATATTCCTTGGAAATTAATTTGTTAGGAGTGTAGACTGCGTAGAAGTGTTGAAAATCATGTGTGGTACTGGAGTTGGATCCCCATACCTCTCAACTTTTTCCAACACGATGTAAAAATTTTTTCAGCTAGAGTGTGGACACCAAAATCCTATCTGTATAGGCTGCACTATTTACCGAATGGAGTATTTCAAGTATGGCCAAAAAGGGCCAAATTTTGTACGAATACCTAATAAGTCGTAGTAAATATAGTAACTAGAAGATGGGTTATGACCAACCAAGAAAAGTAAAAGATTGGCTCCTAGATGAGTCTCTATCCTATATGTCCACAGAGTTAGGTAGCCCACAAGAGAAAAGTCAATTCCTTGGAATGAACGATCGGTTCCTTACAACTTGGGATTTCCCCAATTTCATTACTATCAATTATGCAAATATCTCTACCTAGTTCGAATCTCACTAGTAGTAAAGAGTAAATCTTTTCTCGGACTACAATTTTAAGCTCACCCAAGAGACCTTAATGTGGAATAAACTTCAATTTCATATGTACATATTGTGTAGTTCATATTGTGCTATCTCATGAAAAATTACTTGTAAGACCTGTCATTCATAACATTTTATTTCGTATCGTAACTTTTATACTAAAAATTCGTCACTTTTCATCAATAGATTCGTAACTTTTTGGGAATCATAACATTTTAGTACATATGATACACACCCAAATAAGGGGTGTGTATTGTAACACTTCCCTAACTACAATATGCATCATCGCGTTAAGTAATTTTCTTTACTGGTTAGTGGTTAGTATTCAGGGTGCGCGCCAAACATTAATTACATTTAACTTATAGGATCTAGTTGAATAGATATATAGTCGCTCTAAACTGACTTCTTAATTATTTTCTAGAAGGGTTGATTTATGATTTACCCAATTGATTAGCCTAAGCTTTTGTTTTTAGATATGATGACTATACTCTTGGAATTCAACTATATTTGTCCGATTAATAGAGCACGCAGCCAACTCCAAAAATGGTCCTCTATTTTTTTTATTTTTTTTAGTCAGCTTGCGCGTATCTCGATTAATTCCGGATCCTTAAACGTAACAATCGAGCATAATCCTAGTGACCCCAAGATTTGAAATGTTTGACCTCCGTGTGAATAAAACCTATGAACTCATGAAAGAACACTTATCACTTTCACACAACAACTTCGTCAAACCCCTTACATTAAATGGTCCTCAAATTGCATGCGTTAGTCAAATGGTCCTCATTTTGCGCTAATCATAGTACTTGTTCTTGTACGGAACATTTGATTATATGCATTTGATCGATAGTGTTTTCATACCACACACCAAAGGGAGGAGATCGTTGACTCCTCTTTTAAACGGTTATAGGAGAGGAAAATTGCGATTAAATCGTTCAATGATATTAGGTGAACTAAACAAATCAACTATACTTGTTCTTTTTTTCTTCTAATTGGATTTTTCAAATGTGAAAATATAATTAACTAGTTATTTTTTATCAATCTAATGCATCTTATATTGTGATGATGATTATTGTTTATAAAGTTGATATATTTTGCTTCATTTATCTTGTCCTCTTTTTCTATATGTATTTTTTCAAGCTAAATGCATTTACATATTCTCAACTCATCGTATCACGCAATAGAAAAATATTATCTTGGTATTTACTTATTTCTATGACAGAAATCAATGTAACTTATCATTCTAATTTACTTATTTCAATGCTTTTCTCTCGTTTGTTTCTGAGATGGTCGCGGTATCCTTTGGTCTAGATCTCTAGGAGGCATGTAATACCCCGTTCCACATCAAAAGTCTACATGGATGATCTTGAGTATATAACAAAACCTTGTGCTCTACTATTAGTACCTTGGGCTTAACCTTTTGAGCCATGTGGTGTGGCTTATGGATCAAAATCAAGGTATTGGACCAGTAGTCTACTTGGGGTGTTACAGGTGGTATCAAAATCATCCATGTACACGACCATGTGGGCCTTTGGAGTTTGGTCGTATTTGGTTATTGGTTTGATTAGTGTGGGCTCCCCGACCGGCGCGCGCTTGAGAGTCGCCACCCGTATTTTCAAGATGGATAATCCGAGAAACCGATAACTTATTTGAAAAAGACTTTTGGTCTAGCGAAAAACGTCGAGACTTTGGGTTAAGGAGCCACGTTACGAATGGGAAAGGTTTTGTTGAAAAACACCTCACTCGCCCGATAAAATCGGTCTCTACTAAACATTTTCAAAAAGGAAAATTTTAAATATCTTTTAGAAAATCAAGCTCTTTAATAAACAAGTAAAGGGGGAAGAGATATGGAAAATATATCACATTTACGTGTACGTGGTGCTACCTGTACATAAATGGTGAGCAAATGGTATGATGCAGAATAGAATGAATGACCAGTAGGCCATCTGGGTCAGAACCACACGATACGGCCTATCATAAGACCACGCACGGCCTTATGATATGTCGTGCGGCCTACTTGTGCTGCTATCAGACTTTCATCAGTGCTTATAACAATGATCGGTACTATCGATATCTCGTGCGTGACACTTCAAAGATATCAGAAAGTATCCAGCCATTGCTTTATTTCATAACAGTACCTCTTTCTTCAAGCCATGTACGGGAAACAAGTTTTGATGTATTTGGATCATTTAAGAAGGCAAATAGACCTTATTCAAGAAATAAAACATGACTTGTAGATATGATCTTATTCTGAAACTGCTGATGACAATGTTTTAGCAATACAAGCAAGCCTGATGAAGAACAGCCATGATCTAGATAGTCTAACAGAGATTAATGAAAGACCGTGCATTTTAACATACTACGCCGTGCGACGAACCAGAACGCCGCACGGCATGGTATATTTCTACACAGTGATTGTTTTTGTTTTCAAAAATAGATTTTAAGTCAGTATTTAACCAAAGGGGGGGTGGGTCTAAATACAAAAAAGTTCCCTCAGAGTCAGGACTGAGCCTAACCCAACGAAACTTGGTTTCGTACCTTTGATCTAGAGCTTGGATGAAGACAGATGACGATGGATGGGCGTTAGTAAGGTCGATTGAGAAAAGAGGGGTGTAGATGTGCGTGGTAGATGGGTATATTGGATGGTTGGGATCTTAAAGTGAGTAAAAGGATTCACTTTAATAGTGAGGAAAAAAATGGAGAATTTTGAGAAAGAAAGAGCCTAAAGAATATCTTTAGATCAACTTTTTCAAGACTTGAGAGTGAGAAATGGGTGTGAAAGCATGATGAGAGATAAAAAGAATTCAAGGCTCATTTCTCTTGAGTGGAGAGGTGTATTTATAGGCAAGAGCCAAGGATTTTGAATTCAAATAGGGAAGGCATTTTCTTGGCGAGCTAGAAGGGCTTTTCAGCTAAGCCAACTTGTAGCTGTGGCTCAAATGGGCGTGGCCGACAGCTAATTGAACCAGTCAGAACTTTATCCAAAATGTCGTGCGGTTTACCTCATAACCTCATACGGCGTAATGAAATTCATTATGCCGCGCGGTGTAGAGATGTGCCGTGCGGGACTAAGAGTCTAGTTCCGGGCTTTTAGGCTTATTTTAGGCTTTTGGTTAAGGGAGTCTCCATCCAAGCTTTCGAAGGTATTGTTTCCATTATTTCATCATCGGGGACGTTCAAAGACCCTCCGAGGTCCGGATTGGGGTGTCTACAATTAGTATTGGTGATTATAGTACTCAACACTTCGCAAGGGCACAAGGCTATAAAGTTGGGGAGATTTAATACCCCGTCCACATTGAAAGTCTACATGAATGATCTTGGGTATATAACAAGCTTTGTGGTCTACTATTAGTACCTTGGGTTTAAGCTTTTGGGCCATGTGGTGTGGCTTGTAAATCAAAATCAAGGTATTTGGTCAATAGTCTATTGGGGCCGTTTGAGGTTTTGGAAAGGATTGGTTAGGTGGCTTATCGTTTGGCATTGCCACTTAGTTTGGCTAAAGTTCATAGTGGTTTTTCAAGTATCGATGTTGAGGAAGTATGTGCATAGTCCGTCCAATGTGATTGATTAAGAGCCATTCATGTTCAAGATGATTTAACCTGGCTTTTTTGACTTTTTTGGTCCTTAAAGTATTTCCGCCGTGTCATTTTAGTCCCCAATATTTCAATTTCGAACATTGCATCCCCAAAGTATCAATTTTGTCTTTAAATGGTCCTTGCGGCTACGCCATTCCTTCCCTCTGTCAAAACCAAGGGCAAGCTTGGTATTTTACCCTCTCTCTCCCTCAAACGGTGTCATTTGGTTGAAATTTAGAAAGATTGATTTTTTTTCTTCCATGGTTCTCTTAGAGTTCTCATTGAAAGCCTTAAAGTCAAAAAAATAATTATGATTCTTTAGGATAAAATTATCAAAAAATTAAGATCTTCGCACAGGTTCAAACAGATTGAAAATTTAAACACTCAATTTTTTTCACCATATTTTTTAATATATAAACAACCTAAAAAAATCAAGTGTTTCAATTTTCAACCTGTTTGAACCGGTGTGAAGATCTTAATTTTTTGATCATTTTATTCTAAAGGGTCATAATTAATTTTTTGATATATAAACAGCCTAAAAATATATAAGATTGATTTTTCTCTACCATGGTTCTCTTAGGGTTCTCATTTAAAGCCTTAAAGTCAAAAAATTAATTATGACCCTTTATGATTAAATGATCAGAAAATTAAGATCTTCGCACCGGTGCAAACGGGTTGAAAATTGAAACACTTGATTTTTTAGGCTATTTATATATTAAAAAATATAGTGAAAAAATTAAGTGTTCAAATTTTCAATCTGTTTGAACCTGTGCGAAGATCTTAATTTTTTGATTATTTTATCCTAAAGAGTCATAATTATTTTTTTGACGCTTTTAATGAGAACCCTAAGAGAACCATGGAAGAAAAAAATCAATCTTTCCAAATTCCAACCAAACGACACCGTTTTGAGGGGGAGAGGGGGTGAAATACCAAACTTGCCGTTGGTTTTGATAGAGGGAAGGAACGGCGTGAGCCGCAGGGACCATTTAAAGACAAAATTGATACTTTGGGGATGCAATGTTAATAATTGAAATATTGGGGACCAAAATAGCACAGTGGATATACTTTGGGGACCAAAAAAGTCAAAAAGCCAACTTAACCTCTGATGATCAATCAGTTGAGATTCTTGACAAAAAGAGAAGGGACCAGGCCAAAAAAATAAAAAATAAATAAATAAATCTATTGGTTGAACTGTTGAAGTATTGTGGCACGATCACGTGGTGGAAGAAGCTACTTGGAACTCAAGAGTAGATATGCGAGTTATACCCATCTTTTTGTGGATGAGGTTAGTATGCAATTTCGAGGACAAAATTTATTTTAAGGGGCGAAGGATGTTACGGCCTAGAATTTTTATTTATTTATTTATTTAATTAAGTTGCCATTTATTAATTGAGTATATTGGTTGGGTCCTAATTAATTATTTGCGCTCGTTATAGGTATTATTGACACTTTTGTAATCTTTGGAATATGAGATTGATTTTAAGTAAAATAGTGGTACTGGATGGTAATTTTATAAATTTGTATAACGTTCTATCTAAATTCTAATTAACTAGTTAGCTATAATTGTGGGTGTATGTGTTTAGTGGGTAGTTTATAACTTGTACGGTAGAGATACATATACAAAAGGTTTATTAGGGTTATATGGAGAGAACTTGGTTATATTAAAATGACTTCTGACTTTTGAGAGAGCCACAGCCGAACTTTGAAGGAGGGTTTTTTTGGAGTTCTCTTGAGGTAATAGTATACTCAATCTCTCTCGTTTCTGTTCATCTACCTTTTCACATAGCAATAGGGTGCATGAATTGGATACTGATAGTGCATGAATTGGATACTGATATATATATATATATATATATATATATTGTAGGGAGGTATTCCCGAACAGATAAGATTAGTCGCCGAACACGTGATGTGTTAGGGACACGTGGCAGGCATGACAGGTTTATTGCCGGGCAGTGCGATGAACGGAGATATGGACCAATGACATGCGAAGCCATTGGTCCAGACAGTCTGTTCGGCTGCTAAGGTCAAAAGACATGTGATGTCATTTGACCAGATGTAACGTGGACCAGCTGCATGTGAAGTCATTGGTCCAGGAGGACTGTTCGGCAAAGAGGAAGCCGAACAGTGGAAAACGTTGCCTTAAGTCGTGACGTGGCAAGAATGTTCCAGAATGGTAGTATTCCATAAAAGGATAGGATCCCGGGTAAATAGGATCGAGGCAAGAGACCCAACGTGGGTGGGGTGTTCGGTTAATTGTGGAAAAGAGTCCCATAATAGTTAAGCTATTATACAGATAAGGGAACGAGAATCCATGAGATACTAGGTTTCCTATACGAGGTAGGAATCCTAGGGCAACAGGGATGCTTGGGCGGCAAGCACCCACGAATCTATAAATATGAGGTAAACCTGGAGGTAAAAGGTACGCAATATTTGGCCATCTCTTATTGCTTTCCTACTGATAATTAGGGTTTAGATCGGTACGTGATACTAACTTAAGCATCGGAGGGCCTTTGCCACGAGAGGCAAAGGTGCGCTCACCCCTTGTCTGTTTTGCAGATTAGGGTTCCGACGAAGAACTAGGGTTTCGGTGTAGAGGCACGTGCAGCCGCTACAAATTGGTGTTGTTCAGAACACTAATTGTTTTCATCCCCCTACAATTGGCGCCGTCTGTGGGAAACGAACAAATTCGTGAAAACATAGCCATGATGGAAGAAGATCCAACCACGCCGTTCGATCCAAAAAACCAGTTAACTGGTGGAGGGGATAAATCTCCACCAGGAGCTCCGAGAAAGCCCCCTGGAAGAGAGGACAAAGCAGCTACTGGCTCCACGAGAAGGAGCAAGTCCTACCGAAGAGAGGCATCGGTGGACCGTTCAAAAAGTGTCCATAACAGTGAAGATATCCTCGACATAAAGAGGAGAGAAATTGAGGAGTGCGCTCGTCTGATTAAGAGACGAGAATACGAGATACGAGAGCTGCAGCGGGTACGAGATCACCCGGAAGACTCCGGACTTTCGCGAAGGAGTTCTAGAGAAGACAGGAGGGCTTTGCTAGTCCATAAACAGCCCCGTTCACGAGAAAGAAGAAGCAGGAGTAACAGTCCCACCACGAGACGGTGTGAAGCTTCCCCACGGAGAAAGAGAAGCAGAAGTAGAGACCGTACGCCAGAGAGGCGTAGGGCTTCTTCTCGAAGAAGAAGGAGCAGAGAACGAAGTTCCTCATCTGAGGAAAAGACGAGGAAGCATCACCGTGATAGGTACGAGAGACCTGATGCTGACTGGGCCAAAGCCAAGGCTCGTAAGACAATTGAAAAGGAGGAAGGGACAGTGTCCGCACGAGAAGCGGCGCGTAAGGCCCTGAGTAACATCGCAGCCTCCCCGTTTGCAAGGAGGCTGCAGGAGGCCAGGTTGCCGAGCAGAGTGAAGCACGGAGCGTTCGTGCTTTACGAGACAAACACGGACCCTGTGTCTCACATACAGCATTACCAACAGGCCATGTTCATGCACGATGGTGATGATGCAATTCTGTGCAAAATGTTCCCGTCAAGTCTAGGCAAGGTGGCCCTGAGCTGGTTTCATAAACTAGCACCACGATCCATAAAAGGATGGGGGCAGTTGGCAGAGGAATTCACTGCTCGGTTCTTAACAAGCAGAAAGGCCCCAAAGACTTTTGAGAGTCTATCCACTATGAAACAGGCGGAAAACGAGCCGATCAGAGATTATGCAAAGAAGTACTGGGAAACTTTCAACGAGATTGAAAGTTGCAGTGAGGAATATGCCATAGCAACCTTCAAAACTGGCTTGCCTGTTCGGGGGGAATTGCGTCGCTCATTGAATAAACATCCGGTGGCTACGTTGGCCAAACTGATGGAGCGAATAGAGCAGCACGCTAGAATGGAGGATGACATACTCCGCGAGGACGGCAGGATGGCTGCCGAAGAGCCCAAGACACCAGCAAAGAAGGCGGACAAGCCTGAGCCCAAGCCATACAAGGAGCGTAAGGAGTATGGGCAGGCTAAGAAGGATTCGTATAAAGAAAAGCAAGCCCCGGACCCTAAGTCTTTCTTTTCTATCAACACTGTTTGGAAGGAGCCAATTTACAGGATTCTTTATCGAATAAAGAATCAGCCGTACTTCAAGTGGCCACCGAGCCTTGGTGGAGATAAAGACGCTAGACGTGCTACGAATCAGCACTGTAGCTACCACAAGGCTTGGGGCCACATGACTGAAGACTGCGAGATGTACAAGAAACACCTCGATGATTTGGTCTCTCGAGGCTATCTCAAGGAATTTATCCAGGAGGATCCCAAGGAAAAGGAGAAGGCCATGGAATTGGATTACGAGCAGAATCCTAAGGGAGTAATCCATATGATACATGGGTTGGCGGCACCTTATACGAGAAATGAGATTAGACTGTTGCAAAGGCAATTTAAGCACGATCAGCACGTGATGCGATTGGGCAATAAAAGAGGGCGAGAGAGTGATGTATGCAGTGAGAGCATAGCCTTCACGGATGATGATTTGGGAGAGGTCCAGATACCTCATAATGATGCTTTGGTCATAACCCTACGAGTTGGGGAGTATGACATTGAAAGGATCCTAGTGGATTCAGGAAGTTGTACAGAGGTGATGTACTACGATGCGTTCAAGAAGCTTGGACTGGCCCAGACAGATTTGGAACAGTCCACGACACCGTTGGTCGGGTTTGGTGCAGGGGCAGTGTGGCCCCTTGGAAAGGTAACCCTGCCTGTTCGGGCAGGTTCAGTTGTTTTAAGGACGGATTTCCTGGTGGTAGACGTCCCCTCTTCTTATAACGCGATTATAGGAAGAACTTGGTTACACAAGATGAGGGCAGTCTCCTCGACTTACCACCAGATGGTGAAATTCCCAGGATCCAATGGGATCGAATCAATCAGGGGTAACCAAAAAGCGGCCCAACAGTGTTTGATCTCCATCATTAAGAAGGCCCCAAAGGCCCATCATGTTCATACACTGGAAGTGCCAGATCAACCGACTATCGAGGATGTCGGAAGAAGCCCGGCTGATAAGGTGATCGAGGGATTGGAGAAGATTCAGATCAACGAGGCTGATCCTGAAAGATATTTCTTGATTGGGGAATCACTACCTGCAGAGGAAAAGACTGAATCAATACAGTTTCTGAGGGAATATGTTGATGTGTTTGCATGGGTACCAGAAGAGATGCCTGGTGTAGATGCTGACATAATCTGTCACCATCTGAATGTCGACCCTCAGCATAAACCAGTTATTCAGAAAAAGCGTAGGGCTGCCGTACAGCACGTGGATGCTGTTGTCGAAGAGGTTAATCGGTTGCTTGAGGCAAAAGCAATACGCGAGGTTCACTACCCTGAGTGGCTATCCAACACCGTGGTCGTGAAAAAGAAGAACGGAAAGTGGCGTGTCTGTGTGGACTTCACAGACTTGAACAAGGCTTGCCCCAAAGATAGTTTTCCCCTCCCGAGGATAGACCAGTTGGTTGACGCAACAGCTGGCTACGAGCGAATGAGTTTTCTTGATGCGTATCGAGGATACCATCAAATTGCAATGTATGGACCCGATCAGGAGAAGACGTCTTTCATCACCCCACGAGGTTTGTACTGCTATAGTGTCATGCCGTTTGGGCTGAGAAACGCAGGGGCGACGTACCAAAGGCTTGCAACTCTCATGTTTAGGGAGTTGCTCGGGAAAACTATGGAGGTTTACATAGACGATATGGTGGTGAAAAGCCGAGATAAGCGAGGGCATATCACAGACTTAAGAGAAGTCTTTGAGATCTTGAGGAAATACAAATTGAAACTCAACGCCTCGAAATGTGCGTTTGGGGTTGGTTCTGGAAAATTCCTGGGGCACTTGGTGACCATGAGGGGTATTGAGGCCAACCCAGATCAGATTGCGGCCTTACAGAAGTTGCAAAGTCCCAAAACCACGAAGGAGGTTCAAAGACTAACTGGGATGGCTGCAGCCCTCAACAGATTTATCAGCAGATCAAGCGACAAGTGTAGGCCCTTCTTTCAGTTGTTGAAAAAAAGGGAAGGATTTGAATGGGGAGCAGAATGTGAGCAAGCTTTCCAGAACCTGAAGAAGTATCTGGCTGAGCCACCACTTCTGTCAACCCCACAGCCGGGTGAGTCCTTGATTTTATACCTAGCCGTTTCTGAACATGCTGTTAGTGCAGTCCTGTTAAGGGATTTGGGAGTTGAGCAAATCCCAATTTACTATGTTAGCAAGACATTACTAGACGCAGAAACGAGATATCTGCCCCTGGAAAAACTTGTCCTGGCACTTAGGACAGCAACGAGAAAGCTGCCACACTACTTCCAAAGCCATAGGGTTGTAGTGTACACTGAGTTTCCATTGAAGTCACTGCTACGAAAGGCAGATTTTTCTGGAAGAATCTCGACATGGTCCGTCGAGTTGAGTCAGTATGATATTGAGTATCAACCACGAACGGCAATTAAAGGCCAAGTGCTGGCTGATTTCGTGGCGGAGTTTTCTCCGGCAGTGGCTCCTCTGCCTCCTACGAAAAAAGGACAGGAGAATAGAACGTTGTCCACGAGGGACAAACTCTTAGCCGAACAGGATGGCACGGAATGGAATTTATTCGTCGATGGATCATCTTGTAATACTGGTTCAGGAATTGGTATTGTTCTTTTTCCTCCTGGAGGAATTATGATAGAATTGTCTGTTCGGCTGGGATTCAGCGCGTCGAATAACGTAGCGGAGTACGAGGCACTCCTAGCTGGGTTGCGAAGTGCGAAGACTCTGAAGGCAAAAAGAGTTAGGGTGCATTGTGATTCGCAGCTTGTGGTAAACCAGCTGTCCGGCGAGTATCAGGCCCGGAATGAAAAGATGGCGGCATACGTGGAAGCTGCCAAAGATTTGCTTGACACCTTCGAGAGGGTCCACATTGAACAGATAAGCTCTGGACAAAATGCACATGCAGATTCTTTGGCATGGCTGGCTGCAGCAGTCCCAACTGAACTCAAGCGAAGAGTTGCAGTTGAGTATCTGAATGAGCCGAGCATTGGTAGAAGTGTGGAGTTAGTTTTGGAAGTGACCCAAGGTCCAAGTTGGATGGACCCAATCGTGGAGTTTTTACGAGATGAAATACTCCCCGCTGACAAGAAGGAAGCACACAAGGTCAAAGTCAAGTCTGCACGTTTTTGGCTTTCCCCAGAAGAGAAGCTTTACAGAAAGTCCTTCACAGGCCCATATTTGTTGTGTGTGCACCCCGAGATGGTTCAAAAATTTCTTCATGAAATACATGAGGGAACATGTGGGAGTCATGCTGGGGGAAGATCCATTGCCCACCGAGCAATTACCCAAGGTTATTGGTGGCCTCATATGCAGGAAGATGCAAAGATGTACGTTAAAATTTGTGAGAAATGTCAGAAATTCTCACCAATGATTCGAACACCTGCGGAGGATTTGGTGCCTTTGACAAGCCCTTGGCCGTTTGCTCAATGGGGAATGGACATCGTGGGTCCATTGCACAAAGCAACTGGGAACCGAAAATTCCTTTTAGTTGCAACAGACTACTTCACCAAGTGGATAGAGGCTGAACCGCTGGCCAAAATCACTGAGCCCATGGTTGAGAAATTCGTGTGGAAGAGTATTATTACTCGATTTGGGGTCCCCTATTCTTTGATCACAGATAACGGGTCCCAATTTCAAAAGAAATTCAAGGCGTTTTGTGCCCAGTATGGAATTCGAAATTACTATTCCACTCCAGCCTACCCTCAGAGTAACGGGCAGGCAGAAGCGTCTAACAAAACCATTCTTGATGGGATCAAGAAGAGGTTGGATAAGGCAAAGGGGAAATGGCCTGATGAATTGCCCCTTGTTTTATGGGCTTATAGGACAACACCTAGGAGGTCTACGGGAGAGACCCCCTATTCGTTGGCATACGGTACAGAGGCAGTTATACCTCTAGAAGTTGGACTTCCAACCAACAGAACTGTGTTGGTTGAAAGTGGGGGCAATGACAGGGCCCTAGAAATTGAGCTTGACCTCGCCGAGGAGAGGAGAGAAAGGGCCCTGGTCCATTTGGCCTCGTACCAGGAACAGCTGATGAAGAGCTACAATAAGCATGTGCACCCACGAGAATTTGGTGTTGGGGACCTTGTACTACGAAAGGTGCTCGGCAACACAAAGGTAGCCAACGAAGGCAAGCTAGGGGCCAATTGGGAAGGTCCGTATCGGGTGACAGAGATTGTGGGCATTGGGGCCTACAGATTGGTTGATCTGGACGGCGTCCCAATTCCGAGGCCATGGAATGCAAGTAATCTTAGAAAATTCTTCGTTTAAAGGAATTAGTTTTTGTTGCACTACGTGATTGTGTGGGAATTACGAAAGAAATTCTCTTGTGTTTTTTATGTTTTAGTTGTAAGGGGTACGAATAACGCCCCCTTAAGTTCAGTCTATGAATAAAGACACCCTTCTCCCAAGCTTTTTGATTTGATTTTTCAAGATGAATACTGATTTTCCTTTTCATTATTCATATTGGGGAGCATGGGATTGGCACGAATGCCATACATGAATATACCTGTGCTTGGAAGCTTAAAAATCGCGCACGAATAAACGGTAAAGTATGAGAAACTTTTAAACAAATGTACCCCAAGTATGAGAACACTTGGGATCCATACAAAACAAATACAGCTGTTCGGGTACAATCATTCGAGTAAATGATTGTGCTAAAGAATATAAGAAAGGTTTGGTATGAGACACCTATAAGTACGAAATACTTATATCTAAGTACGAATATACTTAAGTCTGAGGCTTGCATACGAAAACATGCAATTAATCGAGTACGAAATACTTGATCCTGTTAGGCATATCGCGACATGCCAAATACTGAATAAAATCTAAGTATGAGAAACTTACCACAGGTATGAAATACTTGGTGGACGCAATACGTGGTTGTACTCAACAGTATGGGATACTTTAAAAAAAATTCAAAAAAACTTATTGCGCGGTATGAGACAGCTTAAGTACGAAGTAACATTCAGGCTTGCATATGAAATACATGCATAAAGCTAAAACGATCGCGATAGTCAAAACATGAGAAGGTACGAGATACCAAGACTACGGCCACGAAGTGCCGAACAAACGTTGAAGCAAAGTTATGCCCCGAAGGGCCAGTTACTTGTATCAACAAAAACAAAAAGAAATATTAAAGTCATATGCCTCACAGGGCTGGAATAAGCTACGGTCTCGCAGGACCTGCATCGTTGTTCAGAGGAATTGGTCTCACCTTAGTCCAGGTTTTGGATCTCGGGAAGCACATCTGCTGTGACCTCCACAGTTGCATTGCCTCCTTCCTCAACAGCAGGTTCATCAGCAGCTATTTGGGCTGGTAGCTGTTCGGCCAATGCACCCTGCGGCTCCAATCGAGTTTCTTCATCAGCTTCAGCAAACTCGTCGATTTGCTGATCTACATCGTCATTAGGGGCATCACCCTGATCCTCGGCTGCTGCTGCACGGCCGCTGGGGAGATCATTCTCAACCCATAGTGGAGAGTCGTCCGAAATGCCAGCCTTGGTCAGACAGGCCTCCCAGCTTGCTGCCCAGATCTGGTCTTGGATGCCCGGCATCTGCTCAACGTAGCTCGCAGTAGTAGCATCAAACCCCTTTTCATACCCAGCATCGAAGGCTGCTTTTTTGGTATCATCGATCTCAGCCAAGGCTTGCTTGAGGTTATCCTCAGCAGTCTCTAGGCTGCCCTTGGCCTCTGCATAATCTGCTTTGGCATTGTCTCTCTCTCGCTCAAGCCTAGTGACTGTTCGGAGCAGCCTTGTGTTATCATTAAGCAGCTTGACTCTTTCAGCCTCAGCAGCTTGGAACTTCTGCCCCAGAGTCAGCATCTTTTGAATACACTGTCCAAATACCAGATGTTTGTTAGGAAAAGTTCTAATGTACCAATTTAAGTCTTTTGCTGTGAAGGACATTTTGCGTACCTTAATCCCACTGACGAGACCAGTGGACACCAGCCTATCTGCTGGCGAGGTGGCTTCTTTTTGCATGTCCACAGGCAGAGATAGTGCCTGTGCCAGAGCCAGTGCCGTCTCTGAGGAGCTGGCACTATCCCCGACGTGAACGGGGCGATCGCCTCTGATAAGCGCGGGAGCCCACGTTTGGGGAAGCACTTGGAGAGGAGGCGATTGGGGCTGGCTGACATTTGCTTCAGCTGGCACATCGGATGAGGACGGGTCCTCAGTCCTTTGGCGTTTGTCTCGCCGAGCATCCTCAGCCTCCAGAGAACTGTCCCGTTCGTGTGAAGATGCCCCCCCTCTAGTACGACGGGAGTGTGGGGGGGGAGCACCAGTGGACGCCACTCTGCCAGCGGCACCACGTCCCCTCGTTGAGACGGACAGGAGGGAGCTGAGGTTGAGGGGTTCGCGAGCCATCGTACCTGATTCAGGGGGAGAAGGCGAATAGCCCGAAGAAGACGACTGGCTCGTAGCGCCGAAGGCGACGGGTTGTTCGGCTACCTGCACGGTTGTACTCTGCCTTCGTCTGGACCTCCTGAGCACCACCCGGGTTGTGGGAACGCCCTCAGGAATGACAACTTCACCAGCTTGCCCGGCAAGGGTGACTCCTGCCTGCAGTCCTGAGCTCTGCGTTTGAGGTGGAGCTGAGGTTGAGGCGACACTGGTGCTCGGATGGGCAAGTCTCCTGTCAATCACCCCTCTGTACGCGGGAGTGTATCCTAATAGCACCTCCGCGTTTCGACCCCTACCTGCTGTTCGGGTACCGGGCTCCCCTGTGTAGTTCAGGATCCGATTAATATCCTCTGTTCGGATATGACTCGGAACTCGTCTGGGGCGTCTATTGGCGTTGTCAGCTGCAAAAGTTAAGTATGGAGATGAAATATATGAGTAAAGAGAAGCTACGAGACAGCAGCAAATAAAGTACTACGAAAACAGAATTGAGAGCATACGTGGGTAGCCCCATATGTGCGGGCAATGGAGCCCTATCACTTGGCCATCTTCCCCTACTGGTTCGAATGCTCCCGTAACGTAGAGGAAATCAATCTCGTGGTCACGAGCGGAGTCAGGCAGATTTAGCACGAGCCGTTTGTCTGCCCTCCTGACCTTGAAGTAAAAGGTGTTGTATTCGGGGTTTAGCACGATGCTATACCACCACTGGATGTCCCAAATCCCCAATTGGGTTCCTAAGATTCTATTCAAAGCTATAATCCCCATCACTAGCCTGAAAACATTTGTTGAAACTTGCATGGGGGTAAGGCGGTACCAATTCAAGATTTGACGAAGCAGTGGGTGGAGGGGAAAACGGACTCCACCCTCGACGATTGCTACAATGGGAATGCACATCCTGTCCCATGAGCCGCCGTCTCTGTCTGCCCCCAGAGGAGCGAGCTCGAGCCCTACGTTATCAGGGATGGCATATTCTGTCCTAAAAGCCGCCATGGCTGTAGGATTCTCGCAAAGTTTTCTAAACTTGCCCGGTTTGGGAGCGTCATTATCTCCAGTAGCCATGGTTGCTTAGAAAAGTTTTGCGAAACTAAACGAAACCCTAGCGGGAGGAAGATTTTTGAGGACAGGGATCCTCAAAAATGAAACAGGAAGGAAAGAACGAGAATCTTACAGAGGTGTTTGCAGCGGTCGCCTGAGAAGAAATCGAGTTCGCAGACGGCGGCAATGGCGTTTCGAGTCGTTGAGGTTGAAGAAGATGAGAAGAGAATTTGAAACTGTGAGCCCACAATGAAACCTTTTCAGGGGTTTAAGGGCTGGAACGGAGACGAAACGTCTCTCTCCACGCCGTTACGAGTTAAAGTAACGGAAAGCAGATATCACGCTAACGACGTTTGAAAAAACGTCAGTTCAAAATTAAATACAAAGCGTACGAGATACGCCACGTGGATTTATTACCCCGAGATGGTATAATGACGAAGCCGCCAAGGACTTCAAAGGGTATCAGATGTGATGACTGCCCGGGGCTGGACGAATATGGTGTTTCTGAAAAGCCCCACCCATTGCCCCCGAACAGTGGCAAACGGATGGGGCTGGGGAGCAATTGTAGGGAGGTATTCCCGAACAGATAAGATTAGTCGCCGAACACGTGATGTGTTAGGGACACGTGGCAGGCATGACAGGTTTATTGCCGGGCAGTGCGATGAACGGAGATATGGACCAATGACATGCGAAGCCATTGGTCCAGACAGTCTGTTCGGCTGCTAAGGTCAAAAGACATGTGATGTCATTTGACCAGATGTAACGTGGACCAGCTGCATGTGAAGTCATTGGTCCAGGAGGACTGTTCGGCAAAGAGGAAGCCGAACAGTGGAAAACGTTGCCTTAAGTCGTGACGTGGCAAGAATGTTCCAGAATGGTAGTATTCCATAAAAGGATAGGATCCCGGGTAAATAGGATCGAGGCAAGAGACCCAACGTGGGTGGGGTGTTCGGTTAATTGTGGAAAAGAGTCCCATAATAGTTAAGCTATTATACAGATAAGGGAACGAGAATCCATGAGATACTAGGTTTCCTATACGAGGTAGGAATCCTAGGGCAACAGGGATGCTTGGGCGGCAAGCACCCACGAATCTATAAATATGAGGTAAACCTGGAGGTAAAAGGTACGCAATATTTGGCCATCTCTTATTGCTTTCCTACTGATAATTAGGGTTTAGATCGGTACGTGATACTAACTTAAGCATCGGAGGGCCTTTGCCACGAGAGGCAAAGGTGCGCTCACCCCTTGTCTGTTTTGCAGATTAGGGTTCCGACGAAGAACTAGGGTTTCGGTGTAGAGGCACGTGCAGCCGCTACAAATTGGTGTTGTTCAGAACACTAATTGTTTTCATCCCCCTACATATATATATATATATTGATTTTGGAGAGAGAGAGAGAGCACTCGGAAGATGGGAGTGCCTATGCTATCGTGATTGTGTAAAGTGAGTAGCCGTGTTGCAATGATCTGATGTTGTTG
>BPLS01031469.1:110980-135994 GCA_019656275.1 Rhododendron kiyosumense
GGAATTGGTAGTGTTGAAGATTAGGGGAATAATGATACTAGTTCTACATGTGGCAAAGGAGTTAAATATTTAAATTGGTAAGGCTGTGTGCTTGTGCTATTGGTGAGTAGATTAAGTAGTTATTCTTGTGTGAACAAAGCCTATTTGGTAAGAGTTCGGGATTGGAGGACGGGTGGTATCAAAGTCATCCATGTACACAACCATGTGGGCCTTTGAAGTTTGGATGGATTTGGTTATTGGTTTGATTAGTATCGGTGATTATAGTGCTCAACCCCTCGCGAGGGCGCGAGGCTATAAAGTTGGAGAGATTGTAATACGCCGTTCCACATCGAAAGTCTACATGGATGATCTTGGGTATATAACAAACCTTGTGGTCTACTACTAATTTATTGGGCTTAAGCTTTTGGGCCATGTGGTGTGGTTTGTGGATCAAAATCAAGGTATTGGGCCAGTAATCTACTTGGGGCATTACAAGACTACTGTCTTTCTGAGCGATCTTTGTGTGGCTCAGTGTGAACTCGTTTTGTCCCCAACTCTGTCGAATGGAGTGGGTGAAAAAGGCTAAGACACTCCCGAGCATGTGGATGGTAGATCGTCTCCTTGGTCCCTCCTTGGAGTTGCGCTTGAGTGACAGGGAGCACTTTGCATGCTGGTCTATCCTCTTAAGATAACTCGCATGCATCAAGAGGATAGACTAGCATGCAAAATCACCCTCCATGCCCACCTTCAAATTACAACTTTGCATGCGAATCCTCCCGTCGTCGTGTGATGGGCTATCACGGACCCTCTGTTCGCCACTCTCATTGGACTGGGAGGTGGTAAACATGTGGATGAGCCACTTGATCTCAGCCAGCTAGTTCACCTCGGACATGCCTGTCCCTTTCCACGACCGTCGTGAGATTATCGATCTTTTGCTTCAAGTGTCATATGTAAATGTAGACTTCTTGAGATGGCTCCACATCCGGAGACAAGAAACTAGTTTCGTTAAGGGTTGCCATCACAAAAATGTGATGCTTGCTGGGGCCAATAAAGGCCCTAACAACCAAAGTGAGAGCTCCGAGTGGACCGCAGCTACCCATCGCGCCTCTACCTTCTGGTTCCTCAACCACCACCATTTGGTTCGAAAGCCACCAAGGGGGTTTAAGCTATTGAAAGGAAGGGGAAAACGCCAAGAAAACAATTAGATCCCTAGCAGAGTCGTCAATTGTAAGGGTTCAATTTCAGTGATTTATGTTGTTGGTAGGCTCTGGTTCCTTCCTTGGTAGCTTTGCTTTCCTCTGCTGCTCCTGCAACAAGTTACCATGGATGGAATAACCGAGTAACCCTCCGAAGGTCAAGTCAGTACTCAGGTGAAAGAGGGTAGGTTAGGGTAGAGAAGGACGGCGTATTGCTTAGCAAATTCCTAGTCCTCAAATAACGGGTTGCCCCAAGCGTAGAGTTGGGACCAACGTAGCACAATATCTGGTAAGACCGGAGTCGAATCCACAGAGACGGTGATGTGTGCTGACTCAAAAACTCGGGTTCTTGCAAATTAAACGGGCTCTTAGGTAGCCACCCATTGTCGATTGATTGGGATTAGTTAAAACTAACAAATAATTAGTTCTTTTAGAGAATTAAAAAGGAAGCACGATCGTAGGGTTCATAGCACTCGCAACCAGGCCGGATTTATCCGCTCCATTTGATGTTCTTAAAAAATTCGACTTTAGAGAGAAAAAGATACCCTGAAAGATGCAAACCTTAATGGTCGCTATTTACCCATGCACCGCGGGGAATGAGTTTTGGTCCCCCATTCCCCCGTTCACATGGGTTACGACAATGCCCAGCTTCGTGTAACAGATGTTTTTTATTAACCTAAACTTACCTTTTCTTCATTGTTTGAAAATAGGAGCAGTGTCCAGACTGGACATGGCGTGTTAATCGCCCCGCGACCCTATCTATACGACTACTTACTCATTATTAAGAAAGAAACACAAGAAACCCTATGCTGCATCATGCTTTTATTGCTTGGAATGGAAAACAAACAAAAGATATGAATTCAATGAATTACAAAGAGCAACTTTAATAAAGAACAAAACTTAATACGAGTTACCGAGGTGTATGATCTTGAACAAAACTTCAAAAACTTCAAAGAAAAGAGCTCTCCAGGAAAAAAACAACGTAAGTAAAAGTTGCTATATGAAAGCGAACCCTAAAAATGAAGTTTTTCGGAGTATTTATACATGACCCCATCAAATCTGGAATTAAAAATGACGGAACTATAATTTTTTTCCCGTTGTGACACTTAGTATCGATACAGCCCAGGAATGTATCGATACCCGTTTCTCTAATCTGCCTCTGCTCCACTTTTGATCCACTTTGTATCGACACATTTAAGGGATGTATTGTTACCGCTTGCCTTAGTAGCCAATTCTCGAGCGTTGCATGAAATTTGGCACCCGACACTCCAATGACGTCACCCGACACTTAACACCTCCGCTTTGACTCCCACAGCGACGTCCAACCCGGCCTCAATGCCTCGCATTCCAACCTTGGCACAAAATCTACCTTATTACCTGCGAAAATAACAAAAACAAAAAAACAAAGCAAAGCACGGCATTAAGTGGAAAATGGAATAAAACAAGCCTCTAATGCGCTAATTCGCCCTACTTAGGCGCTCATATCTCCGATATCACGCGCCTATCACACCCCCGAACTTGAGCGTTGCTAGCCCCTAGTAACGAACAAAAAGGAAAATAACAAAACACAAGTAAGGATATGAGGGTTATGCATGCGGTACAATAAATAGGCAGAGCACAAGATTCCCGATCCTCATTCACCTGCAACTCAAATACATGCATGCCTTAGCAATCAATGAACACGATTAGCACCGAAACACATGCAGAGATAAATGCCTCCACGAAGGCAACAATGCCACACTAGCTCATCGGAACACTCAACATCCCAAAAAAAAAAAAAACGCTTGGCGAACTACGTGGCACCAAAACAAAGGTCACCACGCGCCAATCAAAGATAACGCGTACGAAAAATAACAACACGTTATATACAATCACGATTCCACGAAATGAGCAATATTAATATAAACAAGCATGAACGAGAGTTTAAACAACATGCACAAGATCTACTAAGGACTTGATTTTGCTTATAATGACCGTGGTTCCGAACGAAGGGAGAAACATGCAAAATTAGGCGACGGCCTATAGTAGCGCAAGGTCGACTACCCAGACTGGCCGCCACCTTCCCCTTAACTACCCGATATGCACCTACTGGTGCCAACCAAACCATGTCCAAACAAGAAAATAAAACATCCATAATTAAATATTACAGACCCAAATGGAGTACTAGAAAATCAAACATAGTCCACTGACACTGAAATACATGAAATAACACATAAAATGACACCACCACCTAGCCTTATGCATCATGGACTCCCAACTCAATCTGAATTGCTCTCAGCAAAGTCATCACTAACCTCCAACTCTGGAAACTCTAGATTCTGATAGGGGGCCAAAGACTAACCGGTGACCCGGCCATAAATCACTTGTTCTGATGGGCCAGTTGGCGCTGATTCCTCTCGATTTGACATACCTCCCTTTTTATCTTCTGCTAGCCTTTGGCCATAGCCACCTCAAGACAGAATATCTTTTTCAACCAAGTGTTGATGCTGGCATTCGCTGGGGGCTCAGTCAACAATGCACCCCGCCTACCACTAGAATGGGCCACACTCTTCCGAAGAATAGAGCTATCGATATCACCCGGCTTAGCCTCATCATTCTTAAAATACTTTGCAACTAACCCCTCTGTGGCCCTACAAATAGAGGAAATTAGGCATGGGAACAGCATTCGAGTATTGGTCGCCGCATCTCTAAACTCTACGATCTTCTTAAAAATGTACTCGGCCCAATCACACACTATATCTTCCTCCATGAATGTCACCAGCATGTTCCCTGTGGTATCAGAAGGCTTATTCTCGATCGCCTTAGGGTCTAGGTTATAACACACAAATTGATTAACAAACAAAATGATGGCCTAAATTTACCGGGTCGGTGAGGGACCATACCATTCTTCTTCTCCTTATACAACACATCAAAAACAACATCCTGCTCAAAATCCGAATTTAGGGTGGGGTAGTTCGTTTCCCTCGTGGGTCGAGCATAAATCAATCTAGCCGCAATGATATCCAGGGTCAGTATCACCGGTATCATACCAATCTTAGAAGTAATGCGAGCTTTGGGATGCAAGGCAATCCCAACCGTAGGCACCACTATATGTTTATAAAACTCCTCAACTAATTCAATATTAAATCTAGGATTAGGTGATAAACACCCGATAATGCAATAGAGGGTGCGCTAGTAATCTAGTTTTAGTTAATTTAATCCTGTAATTAGTTATTTTTAATTACTTTTGCTCATAAGGTAGTTTAGTTTCGCTTTGTAGAGAAATTGTTCAATTCAGGAGTTTTAAAGCTCAAAGCTAGCCCAGGGTATTCAAAGCTCAAATTTGATCAAGAACGAAGTCATCGGGATCCAAGCACAAAGATTCAAAGACCTGAAGGTGATCTGACGAGACGAGGCCGAAGACAAGGACTAAAAGTCAAATACTGGAGCATAAGAGCTAGGTATCGATAGAACTCAATATTTTCTATCGGTACCAAGCTGGTTCAAGGAGCAGTTCAAGAGAGCTCGGCATCAGTCGGAGGCCAAATGATCCATCGGTACCGAAGCAATTAACGGAGACCTTGAAGCCGCATCGGTATCGGTAGACATCAAAATATTCTATCGATACCGAACCTCTAAGCACAGTAGTGTACCATGTTCTCTATAGGTACCAAAAACTTCAGAGGGTATCTTTGGAGCATCTTTTGGGATATTGCGTGCGCATACTTTGGAGGATATAAAAGGCGTGATGTCATTTGTACAAACATGGATGGTATTGCATAATTTTAGATCTAGCTTAGATTTACTTGCTTTTTTCATTGTTCTTCATTTTTCAGTTTTGAATCTTCATTTTCTGCCTTAGTTAATTAAGTTTTGTTATTTTCACCTTTATTAAAGTTGTAGCTTTTCTTCTGATCTATCATAATCTCTAGTTTTCTTCAAGTGTTGTTTTTTCAAATTATGTTGGCTAGATTTTTGTTTGCTCTTATCTTTATGGATATGAGTGAGGAGTTTTTCAAGTTTAGGTCATGGGGTGATTAGCACCTCATGACTTGAGTAAAAATTGCATTTTTCATCAATAAAATTTTAATCATTGGTTCGAAAATCGATGTGTAGTTCGGGTTTGTTTGTCAAATCGCACGGGGTGTTAACCTCCTTGATCATGTGTAGGTAAGAGCAAGCCTACTTACCACACATGATGCTTGGAGCTCTGTCGCACAAGGCATTTGCCAAATAAATTCTAGAGCTAGCTTGGTAATCGAACCATCTTATCTTTCGGTTTAAGAACCTTAATTGAGTATCTTAAACCGCATAATTGGGTGAAAAATATAATTTAACTCAAGTTGTGAGTGTTAGTTATTCCTAGACCTAACCTACTTTTTATCCTAATTAATTCGCTTTTAATTTAGCCTTTTTACTTTCCACCACATAAGTAAAACAAAGTTGGCTGCCTAAAGGCCGAAAACCTGAGCTTACATCTACAAATCCAGTAAAGCCGTACTAATTATTCCCTTGGGTACGATCCCGGTCTTCCGAATTATTATGCTTCAATTGGACCTTATACCCTATGCTTGGGGTGATCTTATTTTGACATATCGACGAACGAAGCATTAGGTTCGAACCAGAAGGACAAACTTTATCTGACGACCACCCGAATGACAATATCGTCCGGTGGAAAGCTATCCCTGATAATGTACCTCTCTGCCTTGACTCCCTGTCCCTTGCATGAGGCTTCCTATGCCACGTACTCATCTCTAGCTATTGCTCCCAGTTCCTCATCCGCGGCCGGGCCGGTTGTGGATGGCCCTCCTCCGGAACGGGTTCTTGCACAAAATCCAGGCCGCTTGCACGGTTGGAGGATTCCATGCCCTTTCCCTTCTTCGTCATGGTAGCTCTCTTTTTAGGTGCCATGTGAATGGTGGGTTTGGTTCAAGGTTAAAGTTGGGGTTTTTGGAGAGGAGAATATATGGGTTTTTGGGTAGGTTTAGAGAGGAATAGGTAGTAGAGATGGAAGAGAGAAGAGTTTTTATGGAGTTTTGAAGAATTTTGGTGTTGGTGGAGATTTGAAGGTTGGGTGGTTATGGTGGTAATGGAGGTAGAGAGAGAATATGAAGATGAAGAGAAAAGAAAAAAAGAGGGAAGGAAAGAGGTAGGGCGCCGGCCCTGGCCCCTTTTCACGTTTTTTGTGCATTTTTTTTTCTTTATCGATAAAAAAACGGTATGAGATAATGGCACGTGGCATGCCATTATGAGATATGCCATACTTGCTAGGGTAATCATACAATCAAGATAATGAGCAAGTGTGGTTTCTTTTACCCTTGTGAGAGATGCCATACTTGCTCATCAACGCCCCAAAGGACCTATTGCAAAAGTGCATGCCTTGGTCAGAGATAATGGCACGTGGCATGCCAAACCCCAACAAAGTATTAGTCCTTAAAAACTCAAGCATGACCTTAGAATCATTGGTCCTAGTGGGGATTGCCTCCACCTACTTCGACACATAATCCACTGCCAAGAGGATATACTCAAACCCATGCGACATTGGGAACGGGCCCATGAAATCAATGCCCCAGCAATCGAAAACCTCTATCACAAAAATGTTCTTGAGGGGCATCATATTCCGCAGGCCAACCTTGCCTAATTTTTGACACCGGTCACATGACTTGCAAAAGACGTACTCATCCTTAAATAGACTTAGCCAAAAGAAACCACACTAGTTGACCTTGGCGGTGGTATTCTTCACGGAGAAATGACCTTCGCATGCCTCGGTGTGACAAAACTCTAGAATCCCCCTCTGATCAACTTCGGGGACACACCGGCACACAATCTGGTCTGCACAATATTTGAACACATTTGGATCATCATAAATGTATTGCCGAACCTCTCTAAAAAATCGCTACTTTTCAGCTATGAACCAATGGGGTGGAATCTGCCCAGTCACCAAATAATTGACGATGTCTGCAAACCATGGGCACACATTAGCAGCGAACAATTGCTCGTTAGGGAAGGTATCCACAATAGGGAAATTAGAGGTGGGATCCTCAAACTCCAGACGAGACAGGTGATTGGTCACTAAATTCTCAACCCCTTTCGTACCCTTAATGATGAGGTGGAATTCTTGCAGCAAAAGAATCCACCGGATAAGGCGAGCCTTCGCATCCTGCTTGGTCATCAAACACTTCAAGGCCGCATGATCAGTAGACACCATAATCTACAAACCCACCAAGTAGGATCGGAACTTGTCTAAGGCAAACACCACAGTGAGCAATTCCTTCTCAGTAGTGGTGTAGTTCATCTGTGCCTCTTTCAACATCTTGCTCGCATAATAAACAACACAGGACTCTTTCCCTCACCTCTACCCTAGAACTGCTCCAACTGCATAGTCGGAAGCGTTGCACATCAATTCAAAGGGTAAATTTCAATCTGAAGGTTGCACGATCGGCAGAGTAGTAAGACTCCGCTTCAACGTCTAAAATGCCTTTTCACATGCCTCAGACCACACAAAGTGCGTGTCTTTCGATAACAAATGACACAATAGCTGGGAGATGGCACTGAAACCCTTAATGAAACGCCAGTAGAAACTGGCGTGACCGAGGAAAGACCGAATATCTTTAACAGAATTTGGAGAGGGAAGATTTGCGATCAAATCAATCTTTGCCTTGTCCACGTCAATACCCTTGGATGAGACAATGTATCCCAAAACAATCCCTTGGGTCACCATGAAGTGGCACTTCTCCCAGTTAAGCCCAAACTGCTTCTTCTCGCACTGTTGCAAGACCTTTCCTAAGTTCTCAAGGCATTCGTCAAACAAATTCCTAAAAACTAAAAAGTCATCCATAAACACCTCCACTATCTTCTCTACCATGTTGCTAAATATTCCCATCATGCACCTTAAAAAGATTCCGAGAGCATTGCACAAGCCAAAAGGCATGCGACGGTAAGCAAACATACCATAAGGACACGTGAAGTTGGTCTTCTCTTGATCCTCCATGGCTACCTCAATTTGATTGTAGCCAGAGTACCCATCCAGGAAGCAATAAAATGCCCGGCCGGCCACTCTTTCTAGAATTTGATCAATGAATAGGAGAGGGACGTGGTCTTTCTGGGTGCTCACATTGAGCTTCCGGTAATCTATGCAAACTCGCCACCCGGTTTGAACACGGGTAGGCACTAGCTTGCCATCGTCATTCCTCACGACTGTCACTCTTGCCTTCTTAGGCACTACCTGCATCGGGCTTACCCACTCACTATGGGCTATCGGGTAAATGATACCCGCATCCAGGAGCTTTAATACCTCAGCCCGAACCACCTCATTCATATTGGGGTTCAAACCGCTAAGGTTGCCTAGAAGACTTCACGTCCTTCTCAAGAAAAATACGGTGTGTACACACCATATGACTAATACCCTACAAATCTGCTATCGTCCAGCCGATTGTGCCTACGTGCTTTCTCAATAAGGCAAGAAACTTGGCCTCTTGATCCGCCTCGAGGGATAAGGAGATCACCACTGAAAAAGTATCATTGCCTTTAGGGAAGGCATACTTACTAGTGTCCGGTAGAGGCTTTAACTCTGGTTTAGGCGGTTGAACCGATGATGGGAAAGCTTTAGGGAGTGGGACACCTAGCGGCTCAAAAGCTGGATTCCAAGCGGTGCCACATACATCCTCTACTGTAAGCATCTCCATCAAACTCCCTGCCTTTGAAGAATCTAAGAATGACGCCTTTTCGGCGGTTACAGCTATCTCCAGAAGATCCTTGTACAACACACTATCGACATGCTCTTGCACCAGCGTGTTGATCAAACTCACCCCATACACCTCCTCGTCATCCTCGACCCGGCTATCCACATTAAAAACATTCACCTCCATTTTCAAGTCCCCAAATGACAATTTGACTTGTCCAGCTTTGCAGTTTATGACGGCATTGGAGGTGGCAAGAAAAGGACGGCCAAGGATAATAAGAGTCTTCTCAAAGACCTCCGGTATTGGGCATGTATCCAAGACAATGAAGTCGAGTGGAAAAAGAAACTCACCCACTTGAATCATAACATTCTCCACCACCCCCTTTGGAACCCTTATACTCCGGTCAGCCAACGATAGCATGACCGATGTGGCTCTCAAATCGCCTAGGCCGAGCTTCAAGTACACCGAATATGGGATGGGAACAAGTTGACACTTGCTCCTAAATCCAACAAAGCCTTATCAAACTTTTGACCCGTGATAGCTATAGGGATGGTGGGACAACTAGGGTCTTTGCACTTGGCAGGGATCTCAGCCTAGAGAATGGAGCTCACTTGCTCCATCAGAAGCACTTTATCCTAACTCTTAGTTCTCCGCTTTGAAGTACACAGATCCTTCAAAACCTTTGCAAACTAAGGAATGACCTCAATGGCTTCCATCAAGGAGATAGGAAATTGAACTTTCTTGAATAACTCAACCATTTGAAAGTTCACGTTGACCTTAGGTTTCCCCACCTAGCGATTGGGTTATGGAGCAACGGGTGGCAACGGAGTCGTGGGAACTGCAGGAGCAGGCACCACCACTTCAAAAGACTCCGACTCTTTCTCTTCCTCAGGAACACTTCCTAAGTCTGAGATGACTACCAGTGCAGCTACCGGCACCGGGGGTAAACCGATTTTGCTTTGGAGGAATATCCTTATCGATCACCTTCCCACTTTTGAGAGTGGTGATCGCCTTAGCCTCTTCCAAACTGGGATTCAAATTACTCGGGCTAGAAGAATCCCCACAAAATGAGTACCGGCAGCATTGACTTGAGGTTGAGAAGGAAACCTTCCATTCTCCTACTAGACTTGTCAAACTGCCACCGTTAACTGGGTTAACTAGGTCCTAATGTCACCAATTGCCTGTTTGGTCTGCTCAGTGAAGCTAATTTGAGACTGCATGAGAGCTTTCATTATTTCATCAGTCTGCTTATCTCTCAGGGAATGGTTAATGTCTGGGGGTGGTCCAAAAGATGAAAGACCGAACCCTTGCTGATGCTGAGGTGTGTAACAGAACTGGGTCATTTGGCCTTGAGGAGGCTGGAACTGCTGAAGCTGCTACTGAGTTGATGCCTGGGGATGCACCGGGGCTTTTTAATCCCTCCAACCCAAAAGTGGATTTTAGGCCCACCCTGAATTGTAGGTATTTGAATACGGGTCCCAACGCTTGGTAATCGTATTCACCTCAGCCTGATTACTATGGTATGCATCCTTAACAATGAGAAATGCGAGGCAAGCAATGACTAAATGCCCCGGACACTCACACAAAGCGCACACCTCCTCTCTCACCTCGCTCACCTATTGGACTTGCTTAAGCTTCAAGTCCTCTAACTACCTAGTCATCTTGTCCAGTTGAGACTGGACATTGTGCTCTGGCACGCTCGATGGGAAAACTAATCAGCCATGGCCCTATCAGCGAGGTCGGACGGTTCCCAACTTCGGTGTTTATTGGCCAGCTCTTCTAGAGAATCGCACGCTTCATCCAGGGATTTGTCTTGAAAATCCTCCTCCTTGCAGAGGTACTCAATTTGTTGGCCGTTGGAATATTCAGAACCAAATAAAAAAAAGACACAAATTGGAGCTTTACAAACCCGCGGTGTGGCAAGGACAACAGCAAGTCCTTAAAACGCTCATAGCACCTTAAAAACGACTCGCCCTCTTTCTGCTTATAGGACTGTATTTGGCGAGTCAAGTGCTTTGATTTACTTTTCGAGAAATACTTCTTGTAAAAGAGATCTCGGACAGCAGCTCACATCGTGAGAAACTAGCTTTTTGCATCCACAACCACTTATCCACACTATCCTTTAGTGATGATGGGAAAAGCTTAAGGCAAGCATTCTCCCACTGAGCAGTGGTAGCAAGGGTGCCCACCAACTGCTTGAAGTAGCGAATGTGGTCATACGGATCCTCATTCTCCCCCTCATAGGATAGGGGGAGGGCATTGTGGGTACCAGGCTTGATAGTGAAGCCATTATGTGCCTCCACCGTCTCAATTGGCAAAACAATTGGTCCGAGAGGACCGGTCCTCTCAGAATTCATGTGCTCACGCATCAACGTTTATGGCTCTGCCATCAGTGGTTCGATTATTAAATCAACAAAAAGGCCACCGATATCAAACAACTCACCAATGAATGACTATTCCTCCACTGCTACTCTCAGCTCTCTCTCAATGGCGCCTAGACGCCTGGTATTGTCTTGGTAGTACTTAGGCTTTAGAGGTGATTGTTTTCCTACGATGGAAGATTGCCTACCTCTACCTATTATGACTCAAAACAAAGAACTAAAAAGAAAAAAAATAAAATAAATAAATACTCAAATTCTTAACACACGTTACTGTCCCCGGCAACGGTGCCAAAAATGCTTAGCGAATTCCTAGTTCTCAAATAACGGGTTGCCCCAAGCGTAGAGCTGCGACCAACGTAACACAATATTCAGCAAGACCGAAGTCGAATACACAGAGATGGTGATGTGTGCTGACTCAAAAACTCAGGTTGTTGCAAATTAAACGAAAGAGAATCTTACCAGCTCCTTAAGGTGTAGCTAAGCGAAGAGCTTTTGATGTGTCTTAAGTTTCTTACCGAGAAGTTAAGACCAAGCCTTGAAAGGGGCTATCCATGTTTAGGAATACACGTATCTCATTCCAGCTTCTAGTCTTCAATCGAGTAGGTGATTTTGGATTCTCTTCAATCACAGCCACTTCATTCTTTTGGTATGGGCTTTGGACAGTTTTTAGGTAGCCACCCTTTGTCGATTGATTGGGATTAGTTAAAACTAATAAATAATCAGTTCTTTTAGAGAATTAGAAAGGAGGCACGGTCGTAGGATTCATAGCACTCGCAATCAAGCCGGACTTATCTGCTCCATTCGATGTTCTTAAAAACATTCAACTTTAGAGAGAAAAAGATACCCCAAAAGATGCAAACCTTAATGGTCGCCGTTTATCCATGCGCAACGGGAAATGAGTTTTGGTCCCCCATTCTACTGTTCACATGGGCTCCGACAATGCCCGGATTCGTTTAACGGATGTTCTTTATTAACCTAAAATTGTCTTTTCTTCATTGTTTGAAATAGGAGCAATGCCTAGACTGGTCACGACGTGCTAATTGTCCCGCGACCCTATCTATATGACTACTCACTCATTATTAAGAAAGAAACGCAAGAAACCCCATGTTGCATCATGCTTCTATTGCTTGGAATGAAATACAAACAAAAGATATGAATTAAATGAATTCCAATGAGCAACTTTAATGAAGAACAAAACTTAATCTGAGTTACTGGGGTGTATGATCTTGAACAAAACTTCAAAGAAAATAGCTCTCCAAGAAAAAAACAACGTAAGTAAAAGCTGCTATATGAAAAGCGAACCCTAAAAATAAAGTTTTTTGGAGTATTTATACATGACCCCTCAAATCGGGAATTAAAAACAACGAAACTATTTTTTTTTCCTGTTGTGACACTCGGTATCGATACAACCAAGGGATGTATCGATACTCGTTTCTCTAATTTGCCTCTGCTCCACTTTTGATCCACTTTGTATCGATACATCTGAAGGTTGTATCGATACTGCCTGCCTTAGTGGCCAATTCTCGATCGTCGCATGAAATTTGGCACCCGACACCTCACGCCTCTGCTTTTACTCCCACAGCGACGTCCAACCCGGCCTCAAAGCCTTGCATTCCAACCTTGGTGTAAAATCCACCTTATTACTTGCGAAAATAACAAAAACACAAAAACAAAGTAAAGCACGGCATTGAGTGGAAAATGGAATAAAACGCTCCTCTAACGCACTAATTCGCCCTACTTAGGCGCTCATATCTCTGATATCACGCGCCTATCACGTACCTCTTTAGGTTGGTATCTCTTCCCTTATATAGATCTCGCTTGGCTTGGTCCCCAAGTAAGCACGAGGAGGATACACCCGGGTAACCACCTCGGATAACATCACATATGACGCATCGAATAAGACGTTTGCTGAGCTGGCAGCAATAATGGTTCTCATGTCATAACCGTCTTCGCTCACGTCATGACGATGCACGCCACACGGGGCTCGGGCACACGAGGATAAACCCTTACTTTCAAATTGTTTGGTCCCGCCCGGCATACCGAGCGATATGGCGACTGGGTACCGAGACTCTACGGTGACACACGGGGCCGCACTCCGTTTATGCCCACGAGGCTAATCTCGTTGGGCTCGGGGGCACCTGGTTTGGGAATGGTCCGAGCCCTATTTACAAGGCCACTACAATATTCACATTTCTTTTTCTGTTATTCACACTTCTTTTTTTTGTTTTTTAGTGTTGAAAGTGTATATATTATTTTTCTAAAAGACAAAACAAAATATATGAATAACAAAAAAGGGAGTGTGAATATCAAATTTCAATATACCTAGTAAGGAACACCACCTAGTGTGATTGGTTTCTTACTCTCCCCACTTTAAGGGAGATGTCCTACGTTCAAGTCCTCATGGTGGAGGTGCTCGACTCCCGTCATAACTATTAACAATTAACTGCTAACATCCTGTACCAAAAAAAACATTAATATATGTAGTAATTAACTTTCTCAAATTGCATAAATCATATTCCCGGCCATTGTTACGGGATATACTCTGAAGTTTTTTCTTGTTTTTATTTTATCTAGAAGCAATTATTTTCTGTTGTACTTATATAGTATTATTTTATTGGGAGCCATAAACAAAGGAAGAATTAAATGGCTGTAAAGAATTTGAAAGGATTGAGGAAAGTAAGTTAAAAAAAAGAGTAATTAAGCAAAAAGAAATACTCACTCCGTCCCTGTTTAATAGTCTCTTTTAGGAGTTCATGTCACTTTTCAATTGATTCTATTTTGTAATTTATAATATTTTATGTGATTTTGATAATATTATCTTATATAATTAATTGAGATCTATCAAATAAGATTCATATTTAATACTATAAAATTCATTACTAATTTAAACATATAACTAGTTTCTATCTGGTTAGAATAGAATGAGTGATTATTAAATGGGGACAGAGGGAATAAGTGAGTGTTTGAGAATTTTTTTTGACAGGCTTTTAGATTCTAGCTTTTAAAAATCAGTTTAGAATGTTTAATTTGTCAAAAATTCTTCAAAATTAACTTTTAGAATCTACAGTTTCTGAGAACCTGAAAAAAGAAAGAAAACAGCACTATGCTCAAAAAGCAATCTTCTGCCCAATTCGAAACCCAAATCTAGGATTGACAAGAAGTCAATTAAGGACACTCTTTGGGACAAAGCCCACCTTAAAAGGCCGAAGCCATCACCCATGCAACACAAATTTTCAAAAAAAGAAAGGATTTCTCAATATCTCGCAGCTGCAGCAAACATATTTCTCAACTTATAGTAAAACTCAGAATCTAAAATATGCAACAAAATTTGAAGCTAAAGTTTAAAATATGTATTCACCACTATTGCAAACATGCCTTAAGTTACAAATTAACGACGCAAAGAAAACAACAATGCTACGTTCACTGCACAAGTCCATCGCACGTCACGTGGAGCCTATTTCAGGAATCACAAAAAATACAAAAAAAAATACCTATAAATTTGAAAATATTTTTTATTGCACCCTATAAAAAGTCAGTTTTAACGGATATCAATAGATATGTTTTTTGAATTAGCAGGAGCGAAAATGCTTAACTGCTCATTTCAACCAACCGAATTCAGAAAATATACTTACCGATATCTATTAAAACTAATTTTTTACATGGCCCATAAAAAATATTTTAAAATTTATAATTGTTTTTTAATTTTGCAAAGTCCGAAATAAGCCCCACATATACTGCGGTGGACATATGCAGGAGACAGACCCGGGGGCTCTGCTACCCCTGGGCACAGCAGCCCCTACCCACTAACAAAACAAAACGGTAACGTTTTGGTGGAAAAATAATCCTTATCCTCTATTTGCAATCCTATGAAACATAAACGTGATTATGAGAGTTTTAAAGACAAAATTTGATTATGTCTCCTTAGAATAATATGATTAGAATAATAAGATCTTCACACCCGTTTAAACGAATTAAAAATTGGAGTACTTAATTTTTTAAGCATATTTTTTAATATATAAATGGTCTCAAAAAATTAAGTGCTCAAATTTTCACTCCGTTTAAACTGGTGCAAAGATCTTGTTATTTTGATCATATTATTCTAAGGGTCGTAATTAATTTTTATCTTTAGAGCTCTCATATTAAATATATGCGCTTTATTTAGGTTCATGTGAAGGAGAAATGTGATTCTAAGAGCCCTATAGACAAAAATTAATTATGATCATTTAGAATAATATGATCAGAATAACAAGATTTTTGCACCGATTCAAACAGAGTGAAAATTTGAGCACTTAATTTTTTGAGATTGTTTATATATTAAAAATTATGGTTAAAAAATTAAGTACTCCAATTTTTAATCCGTTTGAACGGTTGAGATCTTATTATTCTGATTATATTATTTTAAAGAGATATAATCAAATGTTGTCCTTAGAACTCCCATAATCACGTTTTTGCTTCATAGAATTGCAAATAGAGGGTAAGGATTTTTTTTCCACCAAAACGTTGGCGTTTTGTTAGTGGGCAGGGGCTCCAGTGCCCGGGTCCGCAGTAGACTTGAGCACAAAAAAGACATCAGTAAATTATAGGATTAACGAAAGAAAAAAAAAATTAGAAAGACGTCAGTAAAGCTAAAAATGCTGACGCTGCCATGTGCGACAATTTAATGGCGCGGCACAGGGCAGAATGCGCAACAATTTAAGGGCGGAAATCCACGTGTACGGTCCGATGTGGATTCACCCACGTGGGCATCTCTATCTCCTGTTAAAGAAAAATTATTTGGTGCGACGTCACACTAGTTTTCATGTGGACCCCACTGACAATGAAAGAGGAGGGGCGGTGCTATGCGAGGAATATAAGCCTACCGTACAGGTGGTCCCACTGGCACGATTCCCGCAATAGATTACGATGGTGATACTTCCCTGTGTTTCGCTACAAGTCACTTTGATATCTCTATGTGGTGCTCTAAAATGGTGTTTTGGCTAAATAAAGTCATTTAACTTCTTTTTTTTTGTTTCTCTTTTTTTTATATTCGTTAATTTTGTGTCAAATTTTCATGAATTATTGATTTATCTCAATGAGAGAAATAAATAAATAACTTTGCCAAAACGTCAATTTTTTCGTTTTTATTTAAAAATATTTGAGTCTGGATCATAATTTTCACTTTTTCTATTTCTCTCGTTGAGGCGAACTAGTAATTCAAAAAATATCGACGTGAAACTAAAAAATGCAAAAAAAAAATTTGAATAAAGAGAAAAAAATAAGTCAAGTGTCTTATTTAGCCAAAATACCCAAATAAAAAATACAATCATGTAAAGTTTTCTTCCTTTTTTTTTTTTTAGTGATTTCCGCACTCCTTTTTTTACGAACCACACCCACCCTGTTTGTTTTAAAGTGAAATTACCTAAACATCCTTTCAATTTCAAACATTCATTTTTGTTGTTATCCATATATATAGTGATTTTTGTACAAAGTTTAAGGACATTTTAGTAATTTCATACAATAAAAATAAAAAGGAGAGTGTGGTTAGTAAAAAAGGAAGTGAGAAAATCACTCCCTTTTTTTCTGAAATTAATCGTGGGAAGTATCATGATGCAATGGATAAAGATCCTAAAACGCAACTAGCGATCTCATGACCAAAGCCCCTGATCTAATCTCTGCTACCACCGCCGGGGGAGGTGCCTCCTCCCCCGGGCTGTCCCATATTGTTTGCATATTGTTTTCTTTTGGAATATCCCAAAGCATTTTTCCTTTTTTGAAAAATTAACGGAAAGCTATATAAATTTTTTGCAAACTAACCCCCAAAAATGATTTAAAGTAATTTTCCCAAAAGAAAGGGAGGTAAAATCATTTTCTGTTGTTTGGTTTGAGAGAAAACATGAAAGCAAAACAAGAATCTGGCACAGTAAATTTTCCACCCCACTTTCCTCAAAGTTTTCCTTTTCTTTCCTTTATTTTCCTCAAACTCCAAACAGGCCGTAAGGGATAATGTTGCAACTCGATCTAATCAAACTTAATATATTCATTAATTTTCCTTTATTAATATATACATTAATTGCACATTTCCTTAAAAAGTTGAGCTCCCAGTAGTGGACAAGCAATATGAGATAGACGGAGTATGATTTTAGAATAATGAAATAAGTAGACTATGACCGGTCCATACTATGAAGATAATTAATATTGTTCGTCCATATATATTTCAATATTCGATGAACTTTTAATGATTTAACATGGTGTAAACAAAAATATTGTTTGGGTAAGAGAAGAAACACACAAGCAAAAGAATCAAGCAATCGAAAGAGGAAGACATACGATATACATGGTTCCAATTTAAGCAATTTGCCTAATCGTACTCTATGTGGAGTGCTGGAGGCTAGTTTCACTATGATGAAAAGATGAACGAATTTCCTATGGAGGCTACCCTACCTTTGCTTTTATAGTCCAAGAAAACTAATACTCTGTACAACAAAAAATCATAAAAAAAACGCTGAAACGCGCATTTTTTCCCTCGCGCCCGACTGCCCAGGCGGGATTTTAAGAGACCACGCCCGCTCATCCTAGCACAAGCCACCCGGGTGGGATTCAGGAACGGCCGGGAGGGATTTTCAGAGACGTCAAACACGATCAATTCGTTGGAGTTCAACAAATAGTAGATGAACGATTCGAATCTTTGAATGAATTAATAGTGAATTCTACTGTCACACGTCACCTCCTCCTCCTTTCTTCTAGTGCCCTTGAAACACCATGTGGTAGTACTTGGGGTCGCCGTAAAATCTCTCAATATATTGAGTGTGACTTATTGTTGCATATTTCAATTGCTTTTGAGAAATCACAAATTACCGTGTCTTACCGTACATTGATTAACCTAACAAATTAACAGGTGGCCCTTTCGATTGGATCATGTGTGTGGGATCCGGGAGCAAGGCCCCCACACATGATTTTTAAATTACGTACATACGCAAATTAACGATCAAAAACATTATTCTTTTTGTTTCAATATTCCCATAAATTCGGGTAATTTGTAATGGTAATTTACTGGGAATTTTAGTTAGTCCACTTTGAGGGGCGATGAAAAGGAAAATAAAGCAGGATCGGAGTATAGTATAGTAGGTGTACCGTAGCCGGCCAATGGAGTAGTACTACTCCATATTGGTTCACACAAACAAGAATCCACAATTTAAAGTAACTGATGATAGGACTTGGGAGACATCATCATATTCGTGTTGAAGCACTGCAAAAACATTATGCTTGGAAAATGATTAATACCAATGTTTTTCATCAAATGTGTGGTGCGGGTCTATCTTACTGCTGCAAAAGCTTTTTATTCACGGATTTCCTACCTTTTTTCACCTTTGATTTGATTTGATTTGAATTGAAGTTAAATAAATAGCCAAAAAAAAAAACAGTTAAGGATATCTAGCTAGCTAGCAGATCGAGCAGAACTTCTCTTGTGACAAGATAATTAAAAGAGATTACTTAATTTCCAAGTAATTTTGATGCGATTCACAAGGATTATCATTCTTTTTGACAAGTTGCCTCTGGGATTTGGTACCCAATGATTTACAGCATTATTTAGTCATTCCACTTACATAACCAAATACTAATTAATTATGAGGTCCAAAAAGTAGCCTCTAATGAAAGAAACGAAATTATCATTAATTACTCCATCCTAGCTTCAGGATGGGAATCCATGACCTCCAAAATGAGAGCAGTAGAATCCTCGGAAGAGCAATTCTGATCTACCTCTTTTTCAACTGGATTCATGGTCGACCCTGCTGTGAGAAACCTCATAGCAAGGTTGGTTGCACCTAAAACTATAGTTTCATTTGGGAGTAGGGCTGTTAAACAAACCAAGCTACTCGAGTTTAAGTTCGCATTCGTTCATTGAAAGCTTGTTCAAGATTAACAAATCAAGTTTGAACAATTTTTTTTTGAAGCTCATTCAAATTTCAAACCAAACTTGAACAAGCTACTACTTAGCTCAATTTACCGGAAAAACAAAAGGAAAAAAAAAAAACTACCACTTGGCTTGTACAGATCACTATGTACAAATAATTCAAACTACTCAAGATCAACTCGTGTTTGGCTTGATTAAAGCTCATTTAAGATCGGCTCATCATATAAAAAACCTAAGCATATTTTTAAATTTCCTTAAATTTTCAAACCAAACTTGATCAACTTCCTGCCAGACTCTTTTTGCTCATTCATCACTCCTATTTGGAAGCCTTGGGTTTAAAACGAATAAAATGAAGCGAAACGGCACTTGTCTTGAGGCACAACCAGTCATGATATGAGTAAATAGCAACACACGGCGAGCCCCCCGAATCCCTTTCAGTTAGGTGAATGTCTCTTTCATGCGGACTTGTGTGTGTGTCCATGTCTGTGTCTCACACACAGAGAGACAGAGAATTGGGTAATGAGTCTATAATCCTCATAAAAAATTTAAATTTGAATTTCACCATCTTTCAGGTTCATGGTTCCCAGAAGATTCAAGATTTATATTTTAAGGACGGTAGAATAATCTCATTTTAATAAATATGTGGGTAAGTTTTTCTCTCTATATACATAGAGAATGTTTTGTCCTGCAGAGTAGTACACCATGAACCGAAAACAAAAATTAAACATCGCCTGTGGTGTTTTTTTTTTTTTTTTTTTGGACCAGAATTAAACTTGATTTATATATAACAAAAAGAAAAATACAGTACAATAAAAGCGGACACTACTGATCCGAAAGTAGAAAAACAACAAACAAAACCAACAGAAGAAAACGTTTTTGACCAACAGAAGAAAACCGAATGCTTAACTCGGTTTTGTGGCAGAAATCATCACAAAACGTCTATTTCTGGTGCATGTAAAACCCACAAGACCACAGGCATCGCAAAGATCTTTGAGTTCACGTTCATCTAGGAAGATATGGCTGCCAGAGATTTGCCCAATATTCTACAATGAGAAACACAATTAATTCCCCATTGTCAACGACGAATAAAAATTCTGTATCTTGAAAAAACTCAAAAATCAATGCTTGAGCAACTGTTTTGCTGTTCTCTAGCGGTACAGCCCGCAGCATGGACAAAGGGTAGTGGAAGTGAAAATGGAAGTTTCAAGCAAATGGGATACTCTGAGATTGAGTGTGGTAAAAGTAAATTCGTTTTATTTGAATAATTGAATCTGCAACTGTTCATGTTGTATTCACCCTAGATCTTCTTTTGTTGTGTAGTGTTGTGTTTCGAGGGTTGAACTTCTGGTTTACCATAACTGAGGAATCCAACATTTGCAAGTTGGTTAAGTTAGTTTTATTGGATAGATACGATAGAGCAGTATTGGATAGGCAAACTAAAGAGTGTACTCCCTTTTTTTTTTTGTACTTTTGGCTAGTTAAATTGCCTAGTAGTGTTGGAGATGCTATAAGCGACTAAGAGTTTGCTGAGTTCATCTAGAAAAGAAAAATCAAAAATATATAAACTCAACAATGGGTGCATCGAGAATAAAAGGACAAAGGCAAAACAGATGTTTCATGACATAACCATGAGACAAAGTGTTAAGCCAAAGCCAAAAACCATCCAACCAAATGTTGAAAGAAAAGCTACAAAAACAAACATATTGCACCCAAAGCTTGTAGACATTCCTAGTCCGTCATCACAAGCATACAGAGCCTCAACACTAGAAACAACCAAATAAGGAAAACCACCAAAGCTGCCCCACCCCAACAGCATTAGGCGCTGCAAGCTACTCCAGAGCATCTCCCAAACAAGCTGAAAAGCACCGGGGGAGAGTTCTGATATGGCTGGTTCTTCCAACTTTGTCATCTTTTCGATCGAGCTTTCTACCGCCCATTGATTTGAGTATCAATATTTCGTTGATCGAGATTTCCCACAATACTCCTCCCATCGGCAATTTGATCACTCTCCCCAACTATTTCATCTCTATCCTCAACTAAATTTTGTTTTTGATCGGCAAAAAAAAAAATTATTAATCTCCGCAAGATTACAAAGATTAAAAGGACAAGGGCAAATGGAAATTAAAGTTACTTAATCTCCAAAACTACCCGAGACCAAACAACACCCAAAAACACCTAAAAAACCAAAACCCCCATGCCTAAAACACCACCCAACCAGAAAGAACATCCAAACCACCGCCGGAACCCAGGGAACCAGCCCCTATTTCTACCCCAATGTGACACCGATGCTCCTCCCTAATGACCGCCAAGGTGCCGCCATCGGAACCTGGGGAACAAGCCCTTGTTGCTGCCCCAGATCTGCACATGCTTCATCTGCTCCCGTCGTGCTGCCATCAGAACCATATTGCCCCCCCTAAACCGCAACTGAATGAAACCTCTCCTCCATGACAACACCCCTGCCTCCAAAATAGCTGCCACCAAAACCAGAGAACCTTTCCTCCAATCACCTCCATCAACCACCTGCAAATCAACCTATCTTGCTGCCGACCTGCCCACAAAGCACCCCAAACCCGAAGCCACACCACCACCGACATCCAGAGAAACATGCAAAACAAAACCCTAAACCTATGCTAAATCATCACCAGCTCAATCCGCCATCAAAACTCCCCCTCCTCAACTATTTCATCAATGGGAGAAGCATGATCGACTCTTGCAATGAGAGCGGCACGTTCAACTCCTTCAGGGGTAGGAGCATGTCCAACAATTCCTCTGCCAACTTCCTCGGGACTTACATCACTACGAGTCCCCCCCCCAACCACCACCACCACCACCACTTCCAAGTGATGGGTTGCCTCCAACCACATCGTTTCCACCATCACTTGGGTCACCATGGGCATCCAAGAACAACCGGAACCAAATTAAAATTAAACAACCTACACATAAAAATCCAGTATACCAACAATTAAAATACCATACTTCATCCTTTTTTAATATAATCGGCCCATGTGTGAAAAATTGGTTTACGGAGAAGTTATACATTCCAAAATCAAATGAGGAAATGAAGACTTGAAAGATTGACAAAACAGATAAAACCCCACAGCCAAAGACAATAATGGAATACCATGGGTGGAGCATATTTAACTGATCATATGCATGGATGGGTATCAATAACAAAACCATTGTTGTTCCAATTGTTTTACCCAGGAACCGCATGAGGTTGTTGAGCAAATCCTGAACGGCCACCCGATACCAAGCAAGTGTAACATATATAGCCACTCCAATAGGCCACACAACAAACATAGACACAGTTGCTTGTATTGTATGGTGGTGCACTATTAAATAACCAAGAATAAGGCCCACAGAACTGCCAATCTGTAGGATAATCCAAAAGATAACATACGGCGAATCTCTTTTTACTGTAGAGTTTTGGGTGGGATGTTGAACAACAATCGGGATGTTGAACACTTGAGATAGAAGTTTCACCCTCTTCTCCAATAGTGGACGCAATGATTGGGGGCTCGAAATGTTGGTTTACCAAGTCACCTTTGGCCTATGAAAATGATTCTTCCGCCAAATAACGGAGGAAAATCATACAAAATTACAAACACATCCTAAGTAAGATGCCCAATTATATGGGGAAGACAGATTTAAGCCTCTTACAACGAGTTGACCCATCATGAAACTTAGAAATCCAAAGTCATTCTTAGGTTTCATGAGTAGGATACTTGTCAAGAGGAAAATGAAAAGTGAGCATAAGACCCTGAACGCATGCCACAGTCTCAACGGAAAGAAGTTGAGTGGATATTATGAAACCAAAAGTTACTCCCACAAATGTCACTTTAAGAGCAGTAGAAGTGTGGTCTTGAACTAAGGTTCAGTAAACAACCATCTTTCTCGTTCAAATGAGAGAAAATATTACTCAAAACGTAACATGTGGCTCCAAGGAGACCACATGAAACATAACTTCTCCCAGAAAATGATTGTTAAAGCTGGGTTTCTTCAAGAAAAGAACATGATAAGGTAGAAGTAAGAAAGGCTATGAGAATGAGTAAGGTAGAGGTAAGAAAGGCTATGAGAATGAGTAAAGGGTTTGGTTTGAAGAAATTTTATTCAGGGGTAAGTTAAATTCATAGATTTGTCTTTGGGTGGTGACAACGTTGGTCACTGTTTTGATGAAGTTAGTGAGAACATTGTAGAATTTGTTTGAAAACACTTGAGGTGGAGTGGTTGTTGCCATTTGTTTTGAAGGCAGAGGGCTAAACTATAGAGAATCATTGTAGGGGGATTCATAGAAGATTAAGTTGCAGCTATTTTCTTACTTTAGTGGTGCAACTTAAGTCACATATACACACACACACACACAGAATCTGACCTTGGTGAAACAGCTTTGGAGGCACGCACATTGCACAAAGAGGGAGGAGCTTTATCTTAGACTTAGAGGTGAACCAGAAAAAGCAAGTAGGGTTTCCTAACTAGTTAAAATCCTCTATAAATCCCCTTTATTGCCAGTTTAGGAAGCTATGTTTCATGTGGTCTCCTTGGAGCCACATGTTATGTTTTAAGTCATGTTCTCTCATTTGAACCAGAAAGATGGTTGGTTATAGAACTTTAGTTCAAGATCACACATCTACTGCTCTTAAAGTGACATTTGCAAGAGTAACTTTTGGTTTCATAATATCCACCCAACTTTTTTGGAGTGTTCAAATAAAACCTAAGAATGACTTTGGATTTCTAAATTTCACCATGGGTCAACTCCTTGTAAGAGGCTTAAACCTCTCTTCCCCATATAATTGGACATCTTACTTAGGATGTGTTTGTATGATTTTCCTCCTTATTTGCAGGAAGAATCATTTCACAGGCCCAAGGTGCCTTAGTAAACCAACCTCTCGAGCCCCCAATCATCGCCTCCGCTACTGGAGAAAAAGGTGAAACTTCTGTCTCAAGTGTTCACAACATATCGATTGGCGTTCAACATCCCACCCAAAACTCTACGGTAAAAAGAGACTCGCCTTATGTCATCTTTTGGATTATCCTACAAATTGGCAATTCTGTAGGCCTTATTCTTGGTTATTTAACAGTGCACCACCATGCTACACAAGCAACTGTGTCTATGTTTGTTGTGTGGTTTATTGGAGTGGGTTATATATGTTACACTTGCTTGGTATCGGGTGGCCATTCACGATTTGCTCAACAATCCCCCACAGTTTCTTGGTAAAATGATTGGAACGACAATGGTTTTGTTGTTATTGATACCCATCCATGCATATCATCAGTTAGATATGCTTCCACACATGGTATTCCATTAGTCTTTGCTATGGGGTTTTATCTGTTTTGTCAATCTTTCAAGTCTTCATTCCCTCATTTGCTTTTAGAATGTATAACTTCTCTGCAAACCAATTTTTCACACATGGATTGATTATACTAAAGAAGGAAAAGAAGGATGAAGTATGGTATTATTGGTATACTAGTGTTTGCCCGTGTCTACAGTACTATGCACCCCGGTTGGAATTGGCCTACGGAACTTGCTAGCTAGTGGCTCAAATACTAAATCGATTCATTAGTGTATAGTATGTGATCCTCTCCTTAGTGGCACGAAAGAGAATTATCCGTACTTACGGCACTCCCCCAACTATACATTTACATTAGCTACAAAGAACTATCAATTTGCTTATGGATACCAGGTAAAAAAAAAATCTACTTTCACTATTCACACCTTTCATAAAATTGTCTGTATTTTTTAATTTGGAATACCTTTTACATGCAATATGGATCTTGTTTGATACATCTCACTTAGTTTTATTCAATTAATTTTAAGATAATAAAAATATTATAAACTACTGACTATAGACAATTATTTCGAAGATGTGGATTTTGAAACTGGACAATCTTTGTGGGACGGAGGGAGT
>BPLS01031470.1:0-15600 GCA_019656275.1 Rhododendron kiyosumense
ATGGAAGAATCTTTTTTAGCAACAAACATGTTTTATATTGTTTGAAGCATCAATGCCTCTCTCTTTGTATTGAGGAAGTGATGGATTTCTTTTTGCATTAGGTGTTCAATGGTTGCCTTATTTCTTGAGTCATTTTGTTGTTGGGTGTACAGATTATGGGATGTAAGAACTGGTGATGTTGTACGTTCTCTTGAAACTAAATCACCTGTGACTAGTGCTGAAGTGAGTCAAGATGGCCGTTACATCACTACTGCTGATGGGTTTACAGTCAAGTTTTGGGATGCAAATCAGTAAGTTCCAAGTGAGATTGGTCTGTTTAAAATCCTCTGAATATGTCATATTCATGCTTTGTCTTTCTTTCAGCTTCGGATTGGTGAAAAGCTACAACATGCCATGCACTGTAGAATCTGCTTCTCTAGAACCAAAATTTGGGTACAAGTTTATTGCTGGTGGAGAAGATATGTGGATACGTGTTTTTGATTTCCATACTGGTGAAGAGATTGGTACGTGCTCTGCAATAAATAATTCACTGGAATTACAAGTTTGAATTAACGTCTCTTCTCAGGCTGTTTGCTTAAGTTTAAAATCTATCAAGGCGGATTTCTGGCTAGATCATGTATTGGGCGGATTTCCGGCTTGGTCTTCTACCTGCTTATTGAACTTTTAAAGGTCTTTTTTACTTTTCAAAAAAAAAACTTCTAAGGGATAACCTGTGGTTCTGACTATTATTCTAATGTTCCTTTAAAATTGTGTCTTCTCTTGAGCAGTAGTTACTGCTCTTCGTTTGCCTGTTTTCGTTTTTCTGTTTTTGTTTACCAAAAACAATGGACGTTCAAAAGCACTCAGCATTTCCATGTCACTAATTCATATGCAAAAACAGTTTTCAAAAGTCCGAAATCCTGATGTTGCTATGTCCTGAAATTATTATTTTTTCGGTTTGGTTCAACAAACTAGTTTTCTTGTTTTCAGGAAAATGGAAACAGGAAAACGTAATACATTACCAAACACGCAGTTTTATCCTAGAATGGCATTAAGAATTAATTCTACTCCCTGCTATACCTTGATGCAGCATGCAACAAGGGTCACCACGGTCCAGTCCACTGTGTTCGCTTCTCACCCGGAGGGGAATCATATGCATCAGGATCTGAGGACGGAACCATTAGAATATGGCAGACAGGGCAACAAACCCTAGATGATGTTGACACTGTTTCGGCAAATGGGTTGACCGGAAAGGTCAATGTCACTGCAGATGACGTTTCGCGCAAGATTGAGGGATTCCACATTGCTGATGAGGGAAGGACTGGACAGAAGGAAGAGGTGGCAAATGCATGAAATGGCTTAAAATTTTATTCAATCTTTTCGCTTGTCATATTTCTCGGCTTTTTTTGGTTTTCAATTTTGTCGAGCCTTATTGTATACCCTTTTTATGTACAAGTTCTTTATTCCCCTTGCTATGGACTGGTGCAACCTTATATTGTTTTTTTCCCTTCTTTGGGGTTATGACTTATTAACTTCCGAGACTGGTGCACTATTCTATAGCTTTTATGTAATCTCCAGTTTAGGGTTGAGTATAACTTCCTTTTTAAGAGCATCCGCATTCGTATCTCTAGGTACTTGTCCTTCTTGGCTAAACTAGTGACTTGAATTCTGAAAAATCATGTGCATCAGCCTTAGTCAACCATCTCTGTATTCTACAATTCCAACAGTTGCTTGTTACCTATCACGAGCCACTGTTCACATGGTATTGAATGTTTTACTATTTTCACAAAGTCAAGGTGAGTTCTCAACTTTAAAAAATTTAAGTTGATTTTGTCCTTATTTAAATATTTTTCGCATTTGTTAGCTTTGTGCCAAACTTTTGTGGATTATTGATTCGTCTTGACAAGAGGAATTGGACAGGTAAAAAAAAATACTTTTACCTAGGTATTTTGGAAAATAATCACTTTTTAGCAAAATAAGTCAACTTATTTAAGTTATTTTGCTAAAAATTGGTTATTTTTCAAAATACTTGGATAAAAGTAAAAAAAAAAAAATACGTTTCTGAAGTAGGACGCAAAACTAACAAATACAAAAAAAAATTCAAATAAGGACAAAATGACTAATTTTTTTTAAGTTTAAGAGAACTCACCCTTAGTAGCTTTTTTTTTTTTTTTTGTTCTATCACCCTTAGTAGCTTTGCTTTTGCATTCAATTGATTTGGTTATTTTACTGATCACAAGGTATTGCTTTTGCATTCATGGAATAAAAAAAATAAAGAAACAATATTTTTAATGGAATAACTTTAATATAGAGAGCCCAATGTTGTAGACATTTTAAAAATGAGTAGCTAAAGTAATAAAATGACTTTTTAAGGTATAAATTGATCTAAAATTAAGAGAGGGTAATGCGGATGCTCTTAATGTCTTAAGTGTTGGTTGGATCAGAAATGGGAAAATTGAATTTCGGAAAATTGGGTTTTGATTTGGTTTAGTATTATTTGCCACAATACAACAAACTCTTCTTTTTTGTTCAGTTAAAAGGATAGGAAGGGACAAGTGTAGCGACCTCTCGTGGTTGTTAATCCGGGGCCGACCCAACCCGACCCCAAACGAAGTATGAAAACACAACAAAATTTGGTCCAGCTCGGGTGGGAATATGGAAAATCAGAAATTCGGCTGGTCGGGTCAAACCCGACCCGATCAACCCGACCCGATTCCGACGGGAAAGGACCCGTGGACAGCCCGCTAAGAGCAAGGTTCATTAATTGGGCCGGCCTAGGGGGATGCTGCTATATACACGCCTAAAACTCCTATCTACATCTACCTTTGTGAAACACGTTACACGCACACAGAGCGACGGCCGTGAAAACCAAATTCTGAAAGAGCAGAGCGTAAGGCTCTGTTTGGAACCCAGGGAAAGGAAAAGAAAGGAAAGGAAAAGAAAAGGGAAGGAAAATGGGAGGAAAATGATAGGGAAAATTTACTATTCACCATACTCAAAATCTTTATTTTCTTCTCTCTTTCTCTACAACCAAACAATAGGAGGGAAAATTCTTTAATTTTCCTTTCCTTTCCTTTCTTTTCCCTAAGTTCCAAACAGAGCCTAAGGATCACTCCAACTCCTCCCATTTTTACTTCCCCCTCACCCTTCCTCCGATTCTCTCTCTCTCTCTCTCTCCGTTCACTGTTCTCCTCCGACGGCCGACCGCGTAATTTCTAAGAGAGAGAAAGGGAGATAGAGCTCCCTCGGGTATAGAAGATGTCGGGAAAAGGAGCCAAGGGTTTGACAATGGGGAAAGCCCCCAGCAACAAAGACAAAGACAAGGACAAGGACAAGAAGAAGCAGCCCACCTCTCGCTCCTCGCGCGCCGGCCTCCAGGTCTCTCTCTCTCTCTCTCTCTCTCTCTCTATGCTTCTGTGTATATTTATATATATGGGCTTCTTTTTGTTTGTACCTAAACTTCTCAGTCGACGCCTTATAATTTACCGTTTTTCCACGTTTATTTTGATTTTTGCTCGCAAGTCCTGATTTTTCGCGAGATTTTCCGGTAGACTTAGGGTTAGTTTCGCTGTTTAGTACGTTAGACACGTAGATCTATGTTGGAGTTGGATTTACTGTAAACTAGTATAGAAGATAGATCAGTGTATCAATATGGTAGCATTAAGGGGAGGGTAGACCAGGGTTGACTTTAGAGGCAGTAGCTCAGAAAGATCTAGTATTGTCTGGAAATCACGGAACATGATGCCCCTTGGCAAGAACTGAATGAGAGATTTATGTATCCGACCCCAATTGATTTGTTGTACAATTGATTCATGTAGCCGACCCCAATTGATTGGGAGAGAAAGAGAGGTATCAGACTCCAATTGATTCATGGTAAATGATGCCCTCGACATAACTCAACATGGACAATTGATTCATGTAGTCGGCCCTAGTTGATTGGGACTTAATGCTCAAGTTGGTACGATGTAACCGATGCTTACGTAAACAGTCTAGGGCAGTCGTGATTTTCATTCGGTGGGGGCATAATCTTGTCTATAACTATATGGCATGAGATAACGAGCTATGGGCCAGTTACTGGTAGCCTGGTAGGGGTTTAAGTTGTAAAGGTAATGGTTCTGGTTACGAGGGAGGAAGGAGAGTAGGATGAGAAGAAACTTGAAGCCAAGTAGTGAGGGAGAGAAGTTGAAGAGAACTGGGGAAGAACTTCACGAACAATAAAAAGAAAAGAAGGGCTGGAGGGAGAGTGAGATGAAAAATGGTCTAACGTGGAAAAACCAATTGGGGGCGAAGTCAAAATAGACAAAATTAAGGATTTTATTAGGTCTTTGTGGCGGGTTGTCAATAGTAAAATTGTGAGTTTTGAAAAGTGAGCAAGGAGCAAGGGCCCCTCGCAACCCTTATTCCCTTGTTTTACCAGCTGAGTTATGAGTACATAAACAAAATGGGATTACATAGTTTTTAGGAAACTTGACCAACACGAATTATGCAACTCTTCACGGATAGCTTTCAAGTGAGTCTCTTTCAATTTTGTAGTTTAAACTCCAGCAAGATAAGGCTCTACTATACCGCTGATTTTATCTCCGTTAAAATCTCATTTGATTGCACTGGAGATCTAGGATTCTAAATTAAAATAGACTTTTGGACATATTTTGTGAGTTCATTCTGTAAGGCCATTAGTGTTTTCAGTCAGGGTACTCATGTAAAATGTACCTTGGTCTTGTTTATCACTTCCAACAACTTCAACAGCAAGGAAAAATGCTTGCCAAGGCATTTTTTAAAGGTCTAGCCAAATTGTCAACTCATTGAAACTAAATCATTATGGTCCGACATGACCAAAGCTTACATAAACAGTTTAGGTGGAGTCACGACTTTCATTTGGTGGGGAAAATCTTGCTTATAATTACAAACGGGCAACGGTATAGTGGTGTGAGATATCGAGCTATAGGACTGGTAGTGGTAGAGGATACAGGTAATTATTATGGTTACGACTTTCAAGACAGGAAGATGGAGAGTAGTAGGAGAAGAAATTTGAACCCAAATAGAGAAGGAGAGAAGCTGAAGAAATCTGAGGCAGAACAATAACGAGGGAAGGGTGGGCTGGAGAAGAGAGCTAGAGAGGGAAAAATGGTCTAACATGGAGAACACCAATAGGGAGGGCCAAATTGAACAAAAAAAAAAAAAACTGAGGATTTTATTAGGCCTTAGAGGGGCGATTTCGAAAGTAAAGGTGAGTATTGAAAAGTGAGTAGGAGCAAGGGCCCCTCTCGACTCTTCTTCCCTTCAGTCCATCCTTAGTTCTATCAGCTGACGTAGTATAAAGGAAATGGGATACATAGTTTCTAGGAAACTTGTGCAACACAACCCTTTGGGGATGGCTTTCAGGTTAATCTCTTTCATCTTTGCAGTAACTCCAGTAAGACAAGGTTCTAAGACCCTGTTGATTCTATTCTGTAAAAGTCTGATTTGATGCAATGTCGATTTAAATATTAATTTTGTTTCTGGATTTCATGAATCTGATTCAACCATGTGTTGTAAAGTAGGAGTATTTGTGTGGATTGCTTCCTTTATGTATCCACTCTATTGTTCTTAGTAAGGTTTCTCCTGTACTAGAATATATGATGGTCTTGATTGACCTTCCAGCAACTCCAACGGCAAGGCAAAGTGCTTGTGAAGGCATTTTTTTGGCACTACCATCCCAAGATTCCCTTTCCAGTGGCAAGGCAAAATTCTAGCCAAATTAGCTTTTTTGCAAAATTTTCCTTTCTCATCAAAACTAAATTACTACCACAAGAGATATTTTGTGAATTAAAGCAATGGTTAAATTTGACACGGGAGTTGGGTTTACGAAAATGGCATTGCACTGGTGAAGTCTCACTGTAGCTAGGCAAAAGATGAGTTTTAGCATTGCTAAAATGGCTCTGACCAGTGGAGGACATCCAACAGCTTAGTTTGTAGTCCATATTATCGAGATTGAGCGTCACGGATGAAGCTTCCCAAACAAAATGATTATACGTTATAAACCTATCCTTTAGGCTACAAAGGGACAGCCTTTCAGGGTTATAAGCAACTTTTAACTGGGTGGCTGAGGTAAGAATAAGATAGATTATCTGTTCTGACTCAAAAAAAAAAAAAGATTATCTGTTCGGACACATTAGTACACTCGGAGCCCAATATATATTTTGACCTTGGTCCTAGTGTATAAAGTGGTGGAGTAAAGCCAGGTCTCCAAAATATAACCCGTTGTTTGAATCTTGGAAACCATGAGGACCGAATTTTCAACTTTTGATCTTAATTTGTATGGTGACGTCAGGAATGTCCAACTTCATGGAGTATTGGATTGAGAGTTCAGAGATATCCATTTAATTATCTGCCGGAAAGAGAGAGAGAAGGATGCTTGGCATTCATCTTAGGATAGTCGAAGAATTGCTTTGAGTGCTCAGTTCACATACCCCAGATTCCAATTAGTACTACTAAAGCTTTATTTTTCCAAATTGTTGTAGTAGTGTCCTGTGGAGCTTAGAATTTTGCTAAACTTGTATCTGTCTGTCTGTTTTATGTTGACATCCATCAATCTGTTGACTATGGTAGGGTTATGGGTAGTTTTTAGCAAGAGGTTTGGTCGTTGTAAAAAGCCGAATGGCATATTTGCCTCCAAATGGAGGCGCTGGTTAGAGAAAGCTTCATTCTTGATGATTTTGATGGTACGACAAGTCGATAACTTATTCTGTATTACATAAAATTATAAGTAACATGCAAAAAACCACCCCCAAAATTATGTGGAAGTAGGTTTAATTGGCTTAACTTTGTTATTATTACTTGAATGAGTGGGAAACAATAACTTTTTGTTTATGTCAGGGTAGATACAGGTGGAGCGCTAGAAGATGTTGAATAAAAATGATGTTTTTGATCTGTATTTATTCCAGTAGATTTCTTGTATAGTGCTTCTTACCTACCTGTAAAATTGACCTGTGATGTTTCTTTTGCTTATTCTACTTTTGATGGAGCTTTTTTTGGTTAATAGACTAAACAGTGCAGGAACCACATTCAAAAAATTAGGATTTGATTTAGCAATTGTGTATAATATGGACCCATATTACTCAGACAGCACAAACCAGAACATCCTAAACCAAGAGATTGGTGTACTCCTGTTACTCAACTCTTTGAACTTGACAAACCTTCACTGCATATTTTGTCGTTTCGTCCATTCCAACCCTGGACATCTGCTGTCTTAATAATATGTAATCAGGTACAATCCAAAGCAAGAAAGAACTACTTTCTGATATCAAATTTATCTAGCCACAGATTTCTTTCACCAGTCTCATGGATCATTCCGTAGACCAATATAAACTGGGTCTCTGGACCACTGCTAAATATTTTCTCCCAATGGTCCAGTATTTCTGTGCTGTAAATTATATTTTGAGTTAATGAATATGTATCCTGTGGATAATGGGCACCACATATGAACTTAGTGTTCCGTTGCATAATCCAGTTTAATGGAGTTTGAGAGGTTTTAATAACAGACACAGAACCTTCAAAATTATGGTGGCTGCTTTGCCCCTTGCGGTAGACAGATTCTCAAACTTCTATAAACCAAGGTCCAAGAGACTGATGAACTCTACTCTTCTAACTCTGGTCGACAAACTTGAAATGAAATCTACTTGTCATTTCCTCACCTTATTGTTATCTGACATGTCTTTTTATTAGTTTTTGGGCTTTGCCCAGCCACCCTTGATATGGATGAAGGAATACACTATTAACTTGGTAGAAGCTAAAGCAAAGATGAAGTTCTTTCAGATATCAGTTACCCACCTGCAAGATTTCTCCTCACAGTCATCCTAATATTTACTTATGTCTGTCTCATAGGTCAAATGTCTGGCCATTTCTGAGGTGTATACTTTTTTTCCCTGGTTAAATCTATTGTGTATACTGGATCTAGAAAATTTCTACATTGAACTATCATAACCTTTGTTCTTTTGGGTGGCGCTGTCTCCTTTGAAAGGGATGCTGTTATTCTGTCTCTGATTGCTTTTCAATATTGTATTTTCCCTATGAATTTCGGTGGACTCTTGTCCTCCTCTGTTGTACCTTTTTCCCTGTTTGCGATATCAATGAATATCATCATGAGTGCTCTGGAGTTCTGTGTTGTAATTTTTACCTTGATATTAATGTAAAAATTAATCTGGTTGACATTGTGCAGTTTCCAGTCGGTCGGATCCATCGTATACTGAAAACTAGGACCACCGCACATGGTAGAGTGGGAGCCACGGCTGCTGTGTACACAGCAGCTATCTTGGAGTACTTAACTGCAGAGGTGTTGGAGCTTGCTGGAAATGCGAGTAAGGATTTGAAAGTGAAACGTATCACTCCCAGGCATTTGCAGCTTGCAATCCGAGGAGATGAAGAGCTCGACACTCTCATCAAAGGAACCATAGCCGGCGGAGGTGTGATTCCTCATATCCACAAGTCACTTATCAACAAATCGTCCAAGGAGTAGATTAAGAATAAGAGCAAGGTTGCTTTATTTGACTATAATCTCCCCATCAAGTTGCATGTTTTGTCAGTAGGACTTAACCTGCGGATCTGTTTTCTCATTTATGTAACTATGCTGTATACCGTATTAGATCTAGGTTACCGTTTAGTTGTGTTAGGAATGGATTTATGTCTAGTGGCATTGTGATTACTTCTTGAACTATAACTAGGCTCTTGTCCAGGATCGTTCGTTTGACTTGGCTTCAATTATGATTTCTTGAAATTAGATGAATCCGGGATTAGGGCTACATTTAAGTTTGATTTTGTAATTATCCCATTAGAAAAGACGCGGCTGAATGAAATCAGAACTTTCAGAAACTCCAAGAACAAAGCTTTTGGGAAAAGGTTTGGTGATTCGGGCGCATTATTTGAAAACGTTTTTTGTGAAATTCAGAACGTGCTTGTTTTGCAAAGAATAGTTTGTGGTATTTTTTTTTTTTTTAATTTCTTGTTTTGGTTTTGGATCGAAGATAGTAAATGTGTAGTTCCATATATGTTTGGCAAATACATTAACCAATGAAGTTCTCACGTTGTGAAATTGTCACAGTAGAAAAAATACAGCTCAATGGAAAACTTCATTCACGTACAAAGCCCCTGCACCCTGTAGTGCGACCCTCTTATTATCTTGTACAAAATGCATATATAGAAACTAATGAATTAAAAAGATATGGACAATTCATTGAGATACTCGAAATAGTGAAAAGAGACCGGCAATTTAGTTTTACGTTATCAAAACCCAACTTACAATTAATCAAATGCGCGCGCGGGATTTTGGGAAGGACTTTAGTAAGACATGGAATTTTATGGAGAGAATCTCTCGAGCCATGAACTAAAAAAATAGTTACGGCCCTGCCAAAATTAGGGCTTTTTGAGTCGATCTGTGCATGTTTGGGCCTTTTGAGAGTAATTATTCAATAGTTTGGGAGCACCGTCACGTGGTGCTCCGGATTACTCCAGAATCATATATTTGTATGGAGTTCATGTACTTAGCCATGTGTGTGATGGAGTGGTCCGGAAACAACGTGGCGGTATTCCCGACTAATAATTTCACCTTTTGAGTCAGTTTGTGTATTTCCATTTCTGTGTATTTGTTCGCCTATATGTTTGGAATGGGGGTGTCTACACAAATAGTACATCCCACCCCTCTCTCCAAAAGGGTGGTGCACACTCTCTCTCTCTCCAAAAGGGTGGCGCAGTCTCTCTCTCTCCCCAAAAGGATGCCGAGCGACTCAAACCCCGTACCTTAGGTCGCAAGTTTGATACTCTATGTCTTAGGTTCAAAGGCCATTATTTTATAAGTTGAAAGAATTTGCGTTAAAAAACAAAGAGGTCAATGATCAAACACGAGACCTCATGCATAAAACACAAGTATCTAACCGTTGCAACAGAATAGTCTATTTGTGAAATACTTAACGCATATAATTCTTACTTAATCAAAAAAAAAAAAAAACACATATAATTCGTAAGGGAAAATTTCATATTAGCACCTGACTTTTCACACAAATTACACAGACACCTAACTTTAACGAAATATCACATAAACACCTACCGTATTAAAGAACTCATCAATTAAACCTCTACCGTCAATCTCCGTCCAAAAACAAACGGAAAACATGTTGCTCTCCAATTTTGCTACCCGCACTGACTTTTTTCACAGATTCTGCACTTTTTTTTGTGGGGCCCATTTTTGGGTTCTATACATATTATCCAATCCATTGATTATGTCAAAAATATTTTTTTTTGAGAACCCTTGCAAAAAATCAGCTCCATCATATAAACGTAAGTGTATGATCCAATCGTACAACTTTTTATTCAGAATTTCGGATTAAAATTCTGCATGAAAGTTGTAAGATTTGATCTAACACTTACATTTAACCCGTTGAGCTGATTTTTTATAGGATCATGCAACAAAAAAAAAAAAAAAAAGATTAATAAGCGGATCGGTTCACTTTTGGGTCCCCACAAAAGAAAATTATAATACAATCTTTTCTTCTGCATTATTATTTTCCTTTTTTCTTTTCCCGCATAGTGCTGAGTTGTTTTTTTTAATTTATTTTTTTCCAGAGCAACTAACACTACCCAGTGTACCCACACATATTAGTATTACATAGATTTTTTGTGGGGCCCACTTTGGGGTCCCTAAAAATGATTAGATCATTTCATTAGTTTTAAAATATTTTTTGCGTGACCCTGTAAAAAAATCAACTCAACGGGGTAAATGCAAGTGCTTGATTCAATCTTACAACTTTTTATTCAAAATTTTAAACCAGAAATATGAATGAAAAGTTGTTCGATTGGATCATACAATTACATTTATTTTATGGAGCTGATTTTTTACAAAATTGCTTGAAAAAATATTTTAGAATTAGTAAACAGATTGGATAATTTGTGTGGAACCCAAAAATAGGCCCCACAAAAATTTGTGCAAAATATATGGAAAAAAGACAGTGTGGGTAGCAAAATTGGAAAGAGAAACATGTTTTCCGTTAGTTTTTGGACGGAGGTTAACGATAGGGGTTTAATTGACGATTTCTTTAATAATTCAGGTGTTTATGTGATGTTTTGTTAAAATCAGGTGTCCATGTGTAATTTGCGTGAAAGATCAAGTGCTAATATGAAATTTTCCCAATTCTTAATATAGTCTGATGTGCTTTTCCATCTTTGTCACAAGAAAAAAAAAATATAAATTCGCTCCTGATCTATCAATATACTATGGAAATGTAGTTGAAGCTTTACAAGCTTCCAAACCCTTATTCCTAATTTCCTAAATTTTTGACTTTTTAAAAATGAAAAATCCCCCACCTTAATTTGTCCCACGCACATGGCAAACGGCCGCAAAAAAAAAAAAACTGTCTTCTCCCATGTACACAGCAGTTAACATCCACACTCACAACCGGCCCACATTATCTTCTTCCCCTATTTCCCTCCACCTACCATTGTAAAACTCTCCTCATACACCATTCATGTACACATCAAACAAAAAAAAAGGCATCCAAACAAAAGAGCCATTGATTGCCATCCATTTTTTCCCCCAATATCGGTCCCGCCCCCGTTCTTGACAGAACCGTCCCACCTCCCGCCCTTGACAGAAATGTAGGACTACTCCTCATTCACTCTTTTACTCTCTTTTTTTTGTATTTTCCAATCTAAAATCCTCTCTTTCATCTACTCCAGTATTGTTTTTCAGAGGTGAGGTTCAGAGGCAAGGTTCAGAAGAGGTGAGGAGTCAATTGTTGATTACGATCGTTCTTGACAGAACCGTCCCACCCCCCGCCCTTGACAGAAACGTAGGACCACTCCTCCTTCACTCTCTTTTTTTTTGTATTTTCCAATCTAAAATCCTCTCTTTCTTCTATCGTTTTTCAGAGGTAAGGTTCAGAAGAGGCAAGAAGTCAATTATTGATTACGACCGTTCTTGACAGAACCGTGCCACCCCCCACCCTTGACAGAACCATCCCACCCCCCACCCTTGACAGAAACGTAAGACTACTCCATTGAAAAGACATGGAATGGGCACAACGCTAGATGATAAGAAAAATAGTTTAATATTTTTTTCAGTTTCATGTTCAATGCAAGCTAGCATTAATCTCATTTTATGCACCAAAAAACATGTGCGGTGGAAATTAAATTTGGGGTACCCCGTAATGGTGATCCCGTGCATAGAACGGGCACCAATGCTAGTTATAAGAGAGAGAGATGGATAACAGACCCATAATGGAACTTTTTTTGGGGATGCAACTGTTATTGATAACGCCTCTTCCATGATGTGGTCCTGTGTATGTATAACAGTATAAGTCTCCCTTTTTGGCCCTGTGTACAAGTCTCCCTTTGTGTGAGTGGTGTTACAAGATAATGATTGAGTTGAAAAAACAATTTGAATGATTCAAGCCAACCTCTAGGTTTCCTTGTCAGGGTCTATTGGCACTTCGTAAAATTCTTAAAGAATCTTGACTTCTCTGCTCTGCCGTGTAAGTTTGCACTGCATCTCCATCGTCCAAATGTAATTTTAATTAGTACGGATTTATTAAAAGGCTCTTGTCGATAAGAAAAGATTCTTACATTCTTTCTAATTACTACGGATTTATTAAAAGGCTCTTCTCGATAAGAAAAGATTCTTACATTCTTTTGATACCGATAAAATTTTACTAGGAAAAATCTTAAAATAAATCTGAACAATCGATTGTCTAGATGGACAGTCAAGATACAACACTTCCTACGCTTTGGGCGGTAGAGAAGCCGGACCTTCTCCAAAATGCGCCGCCTCAACCTGTACCTAGAAGACTGACTACGGGTCTATTACTTGGGACTTGGGAGTGTAAAATTTGTGTGTGTGAATGTGTTTCTAATTGCAGCAAAATTGTATTTTTAGATAGGAAAATTTTCAAAATGGCACATGAACTTTGTACCAAATGTCACAAAGATACCTGAAGTTGAGTTTATTTTAATTAAACACCTGTATTAACAAAATCCCCAAATTTAGACACCTAAACTTAAGTTTATTTTAATTAAACACATGTACTAACAAAATCCCCAAATTTAGACCCCTGCCGTTATACTCCGTTTCAAAAATTGCTGCATGGCATCTCCAACCCATTTAAGTTGCCCCATTGTACATGTTTCTAACAGGGGATGATGCACCCAAGCAAAACCCATCATTAGAAGTCTGCTGAGCATAAAGAAGAACTGGGTTTGGGCAAAAAAACATGGTTTGGAGGGAAAATGACCTTAACCTAATTGATTTCCCTCCATTTCTCTCTCCAGAAGTCTGCCTATTGCTCCTCCATCTCCCTCACTTCAACCCTAGACCTGAAGTCTGCCTATGGGTTTCGCTTGGGTGCATCGTCCCTTGTTAGAAACATGTGCAATGAGGCAACTTAAACGGGTTAGAGATGCCATGTCGGCAATTTTTGGGACGGAGTATAACAACGGGAGTCTAAATTTAGGGATTTTGTTAATACAGGTATTTAATTGAAATAAACTTAAGTTCAGGTGTCTAAATTTAGGAATTTTGTTAGAACATGTGTTTAATTGAAATAAACTTAAATTCAGATGTCTCTATGACATTTGGTGCAAAGTTTAGGTCTCATTTTGAAATTTTCCCTTTTAGATACTACCCATTCTCTTTGTAGTTTTTTCTCATTCTGATAGATGTCTAGCCTACTACTAAGAGGATGGAAAAGCGGTATCGTTAGGCGTTATATGGGTGGGGCAAATCCAAAAGTCATCAACCACCGCACCAAGTACGCGCGCTTTTGACGAAAATAGATTCGTTACTTTCCATGTGGAAGAAGTGAGAAAGTGCTATTGAATTACAAGTTTATTGGCATACTTAAGTGAGGGAATCCCAGAAAAGATTCAAAAGCCCTCCGCAATTTTGGTGTTCATACATCCCCCACCCACCCTCACGCATAAGCGTATACATATATGTTGTTGCTGTTGTATATTCTTTAAGTTTTTCTACTTCCTTTTTCTTTAACAATCCTATTAGGCAAATGCTAATGTCCACGGTATGGGTGGAGGATTAGCGGGGCCCAATTAATAAAGTTTGACAGCTTTTCTGAGATACTTCCTTTGTCTCAATTTAATTGTCATTTTTGAAAGTTGGGTCACTTTTCTATTAATTATATCTTATAATTTATAATGTTTTAGGTGATTTCAAAAATATTAAATTATAGAACAAATCGAGATCTATCAAACAAGATTCATATTGCATATAAAATTTATTACCACTTTAAAGATATAAGTAGTTTTTTAATTCAATTAGAATAGAAATGAGACAAGTAAATTGGGACGGAGGGAGTAACAAATTCTTTTGGAAGCAAATGACAAAATTAGCCTCCATGAAAACTTTTCTCCAACCAGGATACACTCTCTCTTTCTCTCACTTCTCCAACCAGGATACTCTCTCTCTCTCTCTCTCTCTCTCTCTCTCTCTCTCTCTCTCTCTCTCGCTCTCACGTATCTTCTACTACTACTAATAAATTCGGCTGGTGAAAATATAATTTTGCTAACGAAACCGCTGTAACAATATTATTATATCTTTATTCGATTTTTTTCACATTTGTTAATTTTGTGCCAATTTTTTTTATGCATTATTGGTTTGTCTCGACGAGAATAATGAAAAAAATAATAAAAAATAATGATTTTTACACAAGTATTTTTAGAAATATTCAAGAAAATGAATTTTTTCTTGAATATTTTTAAATTACCTGTGTAAAAGTCACAATTTTTTATTTTTTCATTACTATCGTCGAGATGAATTAATAATGCATAAAAAATTTGGTGCAAAACTAACATACGCGAAACAAATTTGAATAAGGACAAAATCAAAAAGTTGTAATCTATAACTTTTTGGTTAGTGAAATTATCTTCTCTTAATTCAATTGTGTAATTCTTCAAAAATAAAATTTTGTGAAAAAGTTATATATCCAACTCAATTAATTAGTAATGAATAGAGAGGTCCCAAATGATCTCCTATTCCATTTCAAAACAATGTGGGACAACTAATCAAACCCCAAAGAACAAGAGCCATTCCATGCCATTAATCAAAAACTATTTTTTTACTATCAATAAAAAATAATTGCTTAGTGAAAAAAAATCACTAGAAAAATGTTTAATATCCCTAATTTTTGTACTTTTGAATTTTTGTTAGATTCAGGATATTTGTATTCTTTTTGGATTAATCATACGTTTCAATGACAAAAGTCTAAAAGGGTAAAAAAATTATGACTAAAACAATAAAATCAGCAAGTGGAGTGGAATTGGCATTCCTTACATACTCTCATGCACATGGGAATGGTTTAACAAATGTACTTAAATAAAAATAAAATCACGCTATTACATGAATTTTTTCTATTTTGATATACAATATTTTTTTATTTTTTCCTTTTTTTGAAATAATTAATTAATTCCAAAGATTACGAGAAAAATCTAAAAAAATTACAAAAATAAAAAATACCATCTAAAAATTTGAATCATCAATTATCCAAATAGACTATGGGGAGGTAAATGCAAAGCTTCTCCGTAAAGAAATTTTGTTTAAAATAAAAAAAAGAGATCAGATTCTCTACACTGTTCAAGGCTAGAGGGTAA
>BPLS01031471.1:0-16855 GCA_019656275.1 Rhododendron kiyosumense
AGGTGTTTATTTTAGGCAGAAACTTTTTATTCTGTTAAAAGAAGACTAGTTAATTTTGACCATGTAGAAATACAGATTTAATACATGAAGCAATACTAAAATAAGTTATGTTCACAGATGTGTTCAGAATTATCTGATTCATGTCAACCTCTCATTATTTTGTGGGATCAATGTACATCGAATTGTTAGGAACACGATAGTCTACAATCTATGGACACAAATCTGTGCTTGCAGACTATCATTTTTTAATTCGAAACTCGAGTTACATCTATATATAACTGCTTAATAGATTAGTTAATTACTGTGTGTCAACCTTCATGGATTTATGAACTATGAAGCTTGATAAAATTTTACTGAGAATAAATAGAAGGGTTAGGAGTTTACCCAAAAGAATGGGGAACTCTTCGAAGGGTTTTGGGAACGGGTACGAGTAACCGTTTCTTGGTCGGATGATCAGCGCCCCATGTACAGTTGCGCGAAGCCATTGGGCGTGGGCATGCCACCAAAGGGTCCCTTCTTGACCTGTGATGGTGAATCTGTATGTGTATTTATTTCCAGGGAGTATTGGGCATTGAGTTACATATTCAGGCCCATCCGCCCATGCACTGTGTAGTTGGAAAATTCCGTGCCTACAAGATTATCAGGACATTGAAGTTGTTAGGTCCTCTCTAGCCTAACTTTTTGATGACTTTTTGATGCCATCATTTTTTTTTTATTTTCCTTTAATTCTTACTAGATTTGGATCAAATCTATATATCACACCAGATGTATGTACTCTATGAAATGAATTGGAAATACAAATTTATCTATCCAAGTAAAAAAAAAAGTCATATAAGACAACAAAAAAAAACGCAAAAAAACTGATATAAAAATTAGACTCAAATCTAATATGAATTAAGAGAAAACAACATAAAAGACCGCGCAAAAAAGTTGTAAAAAAAATAAGCCTGCTTTTGGAAATATTTCACCTGACTGGGCAGAAGTTCTAGAAACAATAAATCTCAAAATCGTTTTTTTGGGTTAGAACTAAATGGGGATCCAACGTGTACTATGTGGATGGCTTTTTGTTCAAACTTGGCTGTGTCTTAGCCTCTATCTATAAATCTCTTCTTTGTGTCTGTCTGTCTTGTGTTCCGTGGGGTCTCTTTTCTTTGGTCTTCTTTAGTTTGTCTGTGGTTGGAGCTGGTTCTTATTGTTGCAAATTGGGTGAGTGGCTTTTGTGTCTGGAAATAGAGTATGTCTTTTGCATGGAGCCTCCGTGAACATCTGATGTTTAATCTCTCGCGTTCATTTCAGTTTTTGACAATCCAGATTTTAATGAAATTTTTTCGGAAAAAAGTTAATCACAATCAATCATTACCGTTTATAATTGGTTTTCAATCCAGATCGTCCAAAAACATTTTGAAAGGTCGCAACTGAGTTCCATAACTTCTTCTTTACGGAACATCAATAAAGAAGATTTCCTCCTGGAAATATTGGTGGGTCCTAGTCTGAGGGGCTGACAGGCTGAGTACTGTTTGTTGAGTGTTCTGTGGTCTGGGTTTTCTGTACTTTGGTCTATGTTTTTTGGGTTTGGGTCTCTGTTGTTCACTCCCTATGCTTCTGTGCTTCACTTGCTGCTCAATCATGAGGCTGTACTGCATTCTTGCCCCATTCTTAATTCATAAGGTCATTTTTTCATAATAAATTATCTTTTAATTCAAAAAATAGGTATCTGGCGATTAGAAAAATAAATATTCATTTTAGTTAGTGGAACACACCATAGCTATTTCTGATAAGCCGTTTTGTGACTCGTGGAAACAATCATTTTACAACCACAAATACACTCACATTCAGATTTGGGCTCACATATATTACACCTCCAGTATGTGTGGGACCCGTCAAAAGATATGTGTATATAAAGTGTTTATATGTGTGTGATTGTGGAAATCCCTTCGTTGCCTCTGCTGCTGTTTTGCTGCTGTTTTTGTTGCTGGTGCTGAAATTCCCCTGATCCTAGAAAGGGTTGAAAGGTGATTGGTTGCTTCTTGGACTTTTGCTTTGGATCTTTAGTTCTCGGATTGGTTGACTTCTTATCAAACTTTTCCATTGTGGTCTCGAGTGGCATATGATTATCGCTTGGGGTTGGATTACATCCCTCTCAGGTTGTGACGCCCTTCCCTCCTATCCTTTTGAGTTGTTCATCTTAATCTTTCTTACGTTTAATTAATAAATTTTCTTTTCGCCATTAAAAAAAAAAAGTTGTCAGAAAGTTAGGCAGGGCGTACTATGTTAATGCTCCTTATTAGATTATTAATTATCAACTCATCTAAAAGTTTAAATTGTTAGAGAGGGGAGCAGCTTCACTATTTATATCTTCAACACGCCCCCTAACATATAACAAGGCTCCTTTTCATAAACAGGCTAAACACATGTAAATATCTTAACATTAGGTAGGCGGTGAGGTTCGAACACATGATCTGTTACCTGCTCTGATATCATATTATATAGTTAATCAACAACTTATCTAAAAACTTTACCTGCTAGAGAAGGGAGCAACTTTACTATTTATACGTAAACCACTACTAAACGCGCTTTCGAATAGAAAATTCAAAAATAATGCAATTGCGATGAACATGTCATATATTTAATTTGGTGTACTTAAAAATTCTTTTAATGTTAGAATTGTAAGCAAGGGCCATTAGTTAATGGGTGTTTCCGGTAGTGAAAAACTTGTAGATTTTTATTTGTGGATGATAAGTTGTTAGGTGTTTTCGGTAGTGAATAAGTTGTTGATGGGTTTGTGAGTAAAACTACTGTAGCAAAAAAAGTTTTTGTTGACAACTTTTTTATTAGCAGAAACGAGATGATAAAATAGTGAAACTTTTTTGCTAGTGAAAAAGAGAAGGTAAAATGGGTCAAGTTTTTAGTGTTTTTTGTTAGTGAAAACTCCCCTTAATCAAGAAGTTTAGAATTGTAAGCAAGGGCCATTAGTTAGAATTGTAAGCAAGGGCCATTAGTTAATCAAGGAGTGGTAGCTGATCTTCAGTTAAGAACGTTGGATAAGAAATTTAGTTAGATGGTATGAACAGTTTGATGGCTTTAATTAGCGTTTTGCTTCCCAGATATTATAAGCATTTCTTTAAAAATTGCGATGTTTGGGTCAGCTTACGCACATCTCAACTAATTCCTAATCAATTACGTTGCTGTGAATGGGTGACCGATTAATACTGGAGCAAAATACTACTCCCTCCGTCCCTTTTTTAGAGTCCGGTATTCCATTTTGGGCTGTCTCTTAATAAATGTCCATTTTGTAAAGTTAGTAGGTAAAAGTTGGTGTATTGTATATTTTATCTCTAAAAGTATATTTCATTTTGAAAAGTTAGTGAGTAAAAGTGTAATGATGATGGATAAGTAGGGAAAGTGGAGGAAAAAATTGATGTAAAAGGTATACTGATGATGTTTTTTTAATAAGTTGAAATTACGAAGAAGAACACTTAAAAAGGAACGGAGAGAGTACATAATTAGACTGGCCCTACAAGAATTCATAGAACCTAAAAAGTTACAAGCCCAAGAACCTAAAATGATGGTTGGTCAAACAAAAAAGAAGAAGACCTAAAATGAGAGCAATGTGTGCACTTGTGGTTAAGCCTACGTTAGGACTAAATTGAAGTTTTTGCCTTTTTATTTATTTTACTTCTATATACTTTTGTAAGTAGTGCGTCATTTTTTTCCTTTTCCAATTAGTCTTGTGTTCAAAATCTACAAAGGACACAATATGATTGAAAGCTAGATTAAGTTTACAAAAATGGAAAAATATTGAATCAGACAGATTTTTAAGTATGAGGAGTAGCGAATTTATAAATATAAGTTAGTTTTTGGCTCAATTTATCACGTGCTTGGACAAAAAATTGTTGATTGGTGGGCTTGGTGAAATGCACATAGAAACCACAGGAGATTCATTACTATTTCTCATGGGGATATCTGTCGTATATGTAATCGGGATCTAACAACGGTCAAAAGTATCACTAAAGAACACAAAAAGCGTCGCTAAAGACTATATCATTGGTTCACCAACCGTCGGCCAAACCGTCGCAATATATCCGTCACTGTAGAGGTATAGCGACGGTTTTGACGAGCGTTGGTACATATTTTTTTTTAGTAACGGTTTCTTTAGCTTAATTTTTATTTTTTTTGAAAAATCACTGTTGTGGGACGTAATGGACACATGTCCACGGGGCACCCACAAGTCACCCGCGTGGCATGGCAACGTGCAACAAATTTTGCTCCACCTAGGAATCGAACCCAGGACCTCGAGTTCTTGCACGACCCAACTGGGCTAGCACGTCACTTGTGTAAAATGAAGGACCTACTAATATTTATACTCCCTCCGTCCCAAATTGATTGTCCCGTCCGCAAAACGGAGTATTAAAAATAATGCAATTTTTTCAAGAAAAAATTCAAACTTTTTTCACAAATTAAAAATTCTCATTGATATCTAGTAAGTTGTTGAAAATTTTTTGATTTTTTCTTGCAAAAATTGTATTATTTTTAACACTCCGTTTTGCGGACCGGACAATCAATTTGGGACGGAGGGAGTACTATATTAACCAGATTTTTCTTAATCCAATTTTTTACTAACGGTTATTAAAAACCGTCGCTATAGTCCGGTTTATAATAACGATTATTGGAAACCGTCAATATAGTCTAGTTTTTAGTAACAGTTATTAAAAGGGTTAATTACTTGTTGCCTCCTTTATCTATACACGTTTTCCGCTTTACCCCTTTCTACTATAGAACGCTACAACCTACCCCATTTATCTTCCAATTCCTAACACATAAGGCCTGCCATTAGTTTGGGATCCAAAAAATTGTCAAAGGGACATGTGCATGTCACATGATCTATAAAAAAAGAAAGTAGTAGAACCAAATACTCAGTATTTCTTAAGACTAACTAATGAGAGTTCTAGAGCCAAAAATTAATTATAATCCTTTAGGATAAAATGATCAGAGAAATAAGATTTTCGCACCGATTCAAACGGATTGAAAATTAGAGCACTTATTATTATTATTATTATTATTATTATTATTATTATTATTATTATTTTACAGATCATGTGACATGCACATACCCCTTTGACGATTTTTTTGATCCCAGACTAACGGTAGGCCTTATGTGTTAGGAATTGGAAGATAAAAGAGATAGGTTGTAGCGTTCTACAATAGGAGGGGGTAAAGTGAAAAATATATATATATAGATAAAGGGGGCAACAAGTAATTAACCCTTATTAAAAACCATCACTATAGTCTTGTAATCTAGTTACGGTTGCATGAAAACCGTCGCTATACACCATCTATACCGATGGTTTTTCCAAGCATTACTAAAAAAAACCGTTGGGAGATCCCAAATTTCTTGTAGTGAACCTCAGTGGTGTTAATGAAATTTACCCTTTATTATACTAACATATATGTAATAAATATTCAAAGAGCCAATTAACTATATATATTCAAATACCAGCTGGAAATATATCCTACGTTATATGTACTATTTACAGACAAGGGAGATCTAGCAGTTGAAAAATGTGGCAGTGGTATATATAAAGTCATAGACTCGTAATACTTACCAATGAATCGTAAGGTTGTAGGGACATTTATTGAAGACATGAACGATCAGTGTGTCACCTTCATGAACTTGTATAGTTGGGCCGGGAAGGCTTCCATTCACGGCGTTGATAACTTGTTGCTTGCACAACCGGTTCAGAGTTATATTTTGCACCTAAAAAAAAATTAATTTTATGAGAAAATTTCATTACATTTCCAAACATGCATAATAAGCGTATCTGTGTATGTATTTGTGTGGTTTTTTTTTTTTTTTTTGAACAGGGAGATATTTGTGTGTATGTGTTGAATATATATATTTTTGGCGAAAACAAAATTACTACTTTTTTTTTTTTTTTGCTCTGCAAACGAAACTTTTTATAAAAAACTCGAAAGGGTACATCGAGGGGTAAATAAAAGAAAGCATACAAACTAGCCCATCCAACACAATATTGGACAGACAAAAACCTCAACAAAAACTACAACTTAAGCTTACGAATGCCATCAAGGTACACCTTAAACTCCTCCACCGAATAAACCTTGATCGCGAACTTGGCCTTCATCCACATTGCAACTCTAGTTTTTACCAATTCCCCCACCACCTCAAAACCCGTAGTAGCATTGTTAAACACATAGTCATTCCGAACTAGCCACAGAGACCACAGTGTAGCATAAAAGGATGCTTTCCACACTTTTTTCTCCAGATTTCTAAACTTGGTATCAAACCACCACAAAGCCAAATCTGATAACGATTTTGGACATACCCACGAAACATGCCACCAATCCAAAATAAGAGACCAGGTTTTCCATGAAAATTAACAATGCAATAACAAATGGTCCGGAGTTTCTAGATGCAAGGAGCACAAAGGGCACTACTTGTTCCATTCCTTTTGAATACAGTAATTAAAAAAAGTCTATGCCGTGGATAATTTGTCAAAACAATTTGCATGAAAATTAAATGAGTTCAATTAAAATTAATAATAGACATAAGGTCAACAGAGTCGGCTTTGAATTTTTCGGGGCACAATGTGAATTTTTTAAAATGAACCCCTATATGTAATTAAAAAGAAAATACTATTGGTTTTAAAAATTGTAATAACATCCGATTAATTCAAAATATATTATTTAGACATCACTATTCTAGCATTTTTTGCTGCAAAAGTAGTAATTAAGTTCTCATAATTAAATTTACACTGATAAAAAAACCCAAGTTTAGCCACCATATCTTTTCTGTGAACGCTAATCCATTTCATATTCTTGCGTCATAGGTGACCGAAGGAAATATTTGACCAATTCTAACTTCAAAAAACTTGTTTTTCTAGAGGCAATAGTTAGTCAAGTTGTCAACTGCATGTATTTTACAAGCAATCTACGCATTTTGTTCATTTGTTTGGTGGTTAGTTTTGAGATTAAAAAATGTTTTATAGATTTGAGCATTTTTTCGTCTTTAGTCAATTTTTTTAATATTTTAACAAAAAAAAATTTAGCTTTTAAATAAGTAAAAAGAATGCTAAAGACGAAAAGCACGAAAGACGAAGCACTCAAAAATTTTAGAGAAAATATTTTTGAGAAAGAACCAAACAACGCGTATGAATTACAATTATCACCTTTGTTTACCACCAAAATTTTTACTGTATTTCTTATCATAAAATTTAGAGAATAAATTATATACATTGGCAGTATAAATATCTATTTTCTCCAAATTAATTATATTGCGCTACATCGTCAAAACAGTGGTCCCAATTAATAGAACATGACGTGATGTAATTAATTTGAAGAAAATAAATGTTTACACCACCGGTGTAAATAATTTAATCTCTAAACATTAACCCACATGCTTTTAAAATTACACCTTTACCACAATTTGTTTGGGCCTTTTCTCTCGAACTTTCACTTAAATTGGGCCCCCTAATTTTCATGCAGACATTTTCCTACTAATTATATATATTTATGTACATAATGTAAGTGTATAAAAAGTTTTGAGCTCCAAAAAATAGGAAAAAATTGGTGGTCCGATGCGCTGCATCCTCGGCATATGCCCAAAGCCAGTTTGAAAAGAGGAGTTAATTACATTGAAATTGAGACTCTTTGACAAATTTTAAGATTGAGAGCAAGAATGAATAAAATAAAAGTGGAGTTAATTACTTTCATGCGAATATAAAATGAAGTAATTATGTTATTGATTAATTGTAACCCCAAATAAGAACATATATATCGGGGAATATAGTGATCACCTGTTTTTTCTTTTTTCTTTTTTAAAAGGAAGATTTTATTAATCTTTGTAGATAATTACAAAGAATAAAAGGATCACGAATACACCAGCAAAAGATACCCAAGAACCTCGGCTAGAGGAAAGCAAAAAGCCAACCAAAAACATCACAAGAAACATGAAAGTCTCAAAACAGCCCAACAGCCACACACCAAATCAGCCACAAACTAAAGAAAACAACCCTAAATCCAAACAAATTAAACCGAAAGATATAGAACCAACAACTCAAGTCCAATCCCTGAGCATAGTGTCCAATAAATTTTTTCTATTTATATCTTTTCACTCATTACTCTAAAAAATCTCCTTCAAAATCCCGAACGAACAAGGTTAGGTTCAAATAACGTCCCCCAGCACAATGATGCAATAGAAGGATTTACCCCAATTGATGCATCATGCATGCATTCAAGAATTTTATATATTTCCTCTCTCAAAAAAAAAGAAGCAACGCAGAATGAGGGAACAAAAACTAGTAAAAACCAAACTGCATCAAATTCGTTTAGGAAAGACTTACATAAAAAGAATGCTCCACGATTTCGGCAGAGGCCACAGAAAAATAAACCAAAAGGGCTAAAGCAAATGCCAACAACAACATAGGACGAGCCATATATGTATGGAAAATCTGAAACAATCTTGTATGGCAATATCAAACCAAGATTGGTGTTTATGTAGAGGTGGTATAGCTGTTATGCCTAGGAAGGATATGAACCAAACACGACAAACATCCAATCACGCACAACACAAAGATATATGTGTTTACTCCAAATTCGATTGGGTAGTCCCGCGAGGGGCAGCCGATACTTATAATTTTGTAAGGAGGAGCTACGTACATATTATTCACACACTCTCTGCAGCCTCACCAGCTCTCTGTAATTCCTCACTGGTTTCTAAAACTACTTCACAAATGAGCCAAAGGCTCAATTTATAGGGAGGATTGAAAATGAGAATAAGTTTTCAGAAAGCTCATGACGCTTTTCTGGGCACGTGTTTGTGTTATTTTTATTTTTATTTTTTAAGGTAAAATAGCTTGCCCACATAGCAAGTTTTGTGGGGTTGGGTGGAGATCTGCATTTAGTATATCTGAAAAATGATAGGGATAGGGAAGGGAAGTGGTCCTGATTCTGAGAAGGAAAAATCTCTATTGGACCACTCTATGCGAGTTGGACTAAACTTTATTCCCTTATAATCTGATGACAACAAGAATGCTACACCCACGCTCAAAAGTGTGTGGGCTCCGCACACATTGAATGTATAGTGTGCGGAATCCTCACATTTGTGGGTGTAACTGTATAAATGGGTGTGATTCGGTGGCCACAGAGTATGTAAATTGGAGAGTGTTTTCACTAAGGAAAAAATTTTGAAGAATTTTTTTTTTAGTTGAAAAGTTAGTTGTTTTCAACAGTGAATTAGTAATTGGTAAGAAATGTCAAGTTATTTTGTATCCACTAGCTAGTGAATGAGTTGCTGATAAGTATGTTGAGTGAAAAATTTATTGAGAAAGAAGTCGTTACTAATAGGTTTTTTTGTTAGTGTGAACAATATGGTAAACTGTTAAAACTTGTTAATTTTTATGAACAACTTGTAAAAAATGCAATTTTTCCTTTTTTCTTTAGTGGAAACACGGCCTCAGAGTGTGTGATTTTGGCGTGGTTCTAGACTTTATCCATCTCACAATCTATTTTTCAAACGCGTGGGGAAAGAGAGAGAGAGAGTTGCGTGCGGGGCTTCTTTTGCTATATCTTTTTTTGGTTCATGAACCGTGCCAGATTTGGCAACAAACTCCGGAAGTTGTTGAGAAGACCAGTGGCGCTTGGATTACAGCACAGTGGGGGGTTAATATTTTCAACGAAGTACAGTTGAAGCATTCTCTGAGTGTCTGAATTGTCCATTTCAGTCATCTAAAAATGTGTTAAATGTCTTAGTTTAAAACATTATCTCTCCTCTCTCCTCGTCACTTTCTCTCGTCTTTTTCTCTCAATTGTTAGACTAGATTGTGGAATTTAAATTTGTATAGTGCACAGTGCAAGTGAAAGATTTGCTAATTTCTGATTTCGTATAGTGCATAGTGCAAGTGAAATAGTAAATTATTTTTTATTTCAACTGTTGTTGGCATCAAGTATTAAGTCAGGACCAAGCCTTCTCAATCGGTTGAAGGATTTACAAAAAATAAATATAGAAATAAAATGGGTTTTGATCACTGTGGAAAAAGATGGTTTCCCTTCCCTTGAAAGCTTTGCACAGAGAGAGACAGAGTAAGAGAAGAAGTACTCTAAGGGGAGGGGCCTTGCCCGAGAACAAGTAATAAATGAGTTCAGGTGGATGGGTGGGTCCCATGTGGAATGATGTCATCTTTAAGATTCCTTTTTTTTTTTGTATGTAGTATTTTCCAAATTAAAATGAACAGCCCATGCAAAGGCTGCTCAGACACTACATGGTGCCCACTCAGACACCCAAAAGTTTCTCTGTGGAACATGGAGCAAGAAAGACCAGTCAAAAATAGCTGCCTTGGAAAAGCCTCAAACTTCTAAAGGTTCTTAACACGGTTGCGTGGGAATTTGCACCAAAAGGGTGATCAGGGTGAAAGACCCCATTGCCCCACTGGTGGAATAAAAGGAAAAAGCCCTTTTGTACAAAACGCCCAGCCAAAGTGGGCGGCACGGTTTTGAAGTTGAATTTGCCCAACTTTTTAATTTGGCAACCTTTCTGGCTTTCTTTGTCATGAATCTTTACACAAGATTCGGGTCAAATTTTTATGTACGATTCTCTTCGTCGTGATTAGCTTCTTTTTTTTTTTTTGACTTATACATGTTTTAAATTGATTGTCCAATTTTAAAATCAATAATCAGGTTATATAAATTTTCACATTAATGGATCTGATTTGGTTCCTTAATAAGTTGGAAATCGGAGATTAAAATCTTTATGAGAAGAATCGAAAATATAGACTAAATTTGAAAAAAAAATCCATATAAGATCCAAGAATGAGAGATTTTCAGTTAAAACGGCATTTTTTCTCCGTATCTTTTTAAGTGTTCAGCCTTGTAATTCCAACTTATTAAGGAAATAGCATCATTACACATTTCACACCAATTTTTACCTCTACTTTTCCTACTTAGGTACCGTTCTGCTTTCTTTTTAAATCTTATTTTTCAAAGAAAAAGAAGTTAGTTTCAAGCTCAAATATAATGAAAATAAAAAATAAATTTTTAATTTTTTTTTGCACCATTTAAAAGATATCAATTAAATCTATCAAATAAGATCCATATAGGTAGAAAAATTATTTGCGTAAACATATGATTTTTGAATGTAAAATTACATTCCTTTTCTAAAAGTTCTTTTTTCCAAAAACTAGAACGGGGCCTTATCCTCTATGGAGACATCATCATTACATTTTTACTGACTAACTTTTCAAATGGAATCTAGCTACTTTTATGGACAAAATGGAAAATGTACCATTTTTTAACCGCTAACTTTACAAAATGAATATTTATTAAGGGGCAGCACAAAATTAAATACTGTACTCCAAAAAGGAACAAATGGAGTATTTTTTAGCAGTATATTGTGTTTTGCGGAATCGGGAGGAAGATGTGGTGGAGGGTTTTTGGAGAAAGGTGTGGGGTCTAAATTTGTCCCCTAAATTTGCGTTATTCCTGTGGAAAATCGTTCATAGGATTTTGCCGGTTAAGGTGGCTAGGAGAGGTGTGGTGCCGAAGGTTGTTTGTCAAAGGTGTGAGGCAGCTAGCGAGTCAAAGGAGCATGTGCTTTTTGAGTGTGAGGCTGCTAGGCGAGTGCTGGAGGGCGTCTAGATTGGGTTTGGATTTTTCGATGGTGTCCCCGGTATCGATGAGGGATTGAATTTTGTGCATTGGTGGAAGGATGTTCCAGATAAATATTTCTTTATTGAGTCTATTGTGATTATGTGGATTATTTGGCATCGTCGTAATGCTTTCTTATTTCGCCATATTCAGGACCCACCGCATGTGGAATTGAGGGGGGGAAAGGGGGAAGGGCAAGAGCAGGATATTGGGCCTGCTGTGAAGATCGTTGTTGATGGTGCTTGTAAGAGGCATGCGACTCAGGGAGCGGTGGCTTGGTGTTCGATTGGTGAGGGTGGGTTTGTTCGTAATGAAGGGGTGCACAAGGCTTTTGCGTCATCTGCACTTATGACGGAAGCGTTGGCGGTGTTTTATGCGCTTGCCTGGGCGAAGGAGAAAAATTGGGATGCGATTCATGTTTACTCAAATAGTTTGTAGCTCTGTCTGTCGATACGAAAATATGATGTAACAATCTAACACGAACGAAGTACACACAACTCAATTAATTCTTGGGAACAAACCTCACCGTGCGCTTGCAGGTCGCAGTTAAGCTTTATATGAATTGATAGACCACTTTTGTCAAAGAATAGATAGGACATTGTCAACTGCTGTCAATATCTTATTATATCTTATTATAAGAATCACATTGAGTTACGCTACGTATGAATTGATAGAATACTGACTAAGTATGAATTGATAGAACACCTTTGTCAAAGAATAGATAGGACGTTGTAAACTGCTGTCTGTCAATATCTTCTATAACTCCTATGTTATAAGAATAGTTACGCTGTCACTATCAATTCTAGTTTCGTCACCTGTCCCAAAGAGTTGAAAAAATAACAAACAAAGGCAAGCTACCATTACAACAGGAAAATCCCGCAAAAACACAAGGGAATCTACCAGCACAACAGAAATTGTGATAAATCCTATGGGTTACCAACTCTTTATGAGTCAGTTCATACATAACTTAATTCGCTTTGGTTTTAACCGGACTCTTCACGAGTACAATGGTTGGATTGGGTTCAAAGAATTAATTAAAATACGCGTGAGTTGGTCCGAAAACATGAGCACATCCGAAAAGCACGAGGGAGGCTATCACCCAACTACTACACGCCACCGGTTTTATGTTTACTTACAAGTCAGTGGCCTTTGGGCATTTTTCAAACCGAAAAAATAATAAACAAAAAAATACATGCAATCGTCAACGATAAAGTTATTACTTTATTAGTAGTTTCGTAATCTTTTTCCAAAGTGATAGAACGAGAAGCACAAGATATGAAATCGCGCAACTTTCACTTGGAAATAGGGCTATAAATGAGCTGAGCAGCTCGCGAGTTCAGCTCGGTAAGAAGGATAAACGAGCCGAGCTCGATTTTACGGCTCATTTGATAAACGAGCCGAGCTCGAAATATTCAAAATTGGATAGCTAAAACTTGTCACTGTTGGGAGTCTTGATCCGCCTGAGGTCTTCCGTGTGCGCGCAGGCCCAATCCGTTAGGGAGTATCCACGGAGTCCACACATCGCTTGAACCCAATATACATTGAATGACCTATATCCACTTAAAAGGCTAAGCCTTATAAGTGGTGAGCCATCCAATTGTATATTAAGGTCCAACTCTTTTTCTTTTTATCCGATGTGGGACTTAACCATTCACACATATTCCTAACAATCTCCCCCTCATGTGTGAACCATGCATTGGGCCTAGCTCCCCCTCGATTTGATCCTCTTGACTCCCCCTTGATCCATGATCTTTATTCTCCAACACCGATTTAACCCCGAACCTCACCGCACCTACTCCATCGATCGAGAGCCAACCCCTTAACTCCATCGAGAGCCTCCATGCAGCGTTCCGCCTACATCCTTGCTCCATCGAGAGCCACCTTGGATTTTTTCTCGCTCCATCAAGAGTCTCCATGCAAGTCCACCAAATCGGTTTGAGTCCGCCCAAAGATCGTCAGCCATCGGCTCTGATACCACTTGTTGGGAGTCTTGATCCGCCTGAGGTCTTCCGTGTGCGCGCAGGCCCAATCCGTTAGGGAGTATCCACGGAGTCCACACATCGCTTGAACCCAATATACATTGAATGACCCATATCCACTTAAAAGGCTAAGCCTTATAAGTGGTGAGCCATCCAATTGTATATTAAGGTCCAACTCTTTTTCTTTTTATCCGATGTGGGACTTAACCATTCACACATGTTCCTAACAGTCACATCATTTTTTCAAACTACAAAAAATTAAAAACTGTGAACAGTTGGGAATAGTATTTCTGAAAATAGTTTTCAAACTAATAAAAACTATTTACTAGAAATAGAAAATAGTTTTTGAAACTTTTTTTATTGGGAAAAAACTATTTTTAAAAAGTTTTCTAAAAAACATAGTTTTTTTTTTCGAAAATATTGTTTGAAAAGAAAGAGAGAGGAAAAGGGAAGAGATATAGAATACTTTTGTATTATGAATGGTGTATTTGATTGAGTATGCGTAGGGTCTATAAAATTTGATTATTGTCAAAAATGTTGTTAGTTCTGGTTATCTAAAACTCAAAATTTGATTATTTTTAAGAAGGTTGTTAATTTTGATTATAGTATTGCGAACCATATTTTGCATCAACGTTGTTAATTTTAAAAACCTTTTATTTTTTATTAGGGAATAAATTATCTCCGTCAGGGTTGGAAAACCCCAATTTTCCTCCCAACCAATAATATGCTGCCACTTCATCAAATTGTATTAGGAAATGGAAGAAACATGTGCTTGGGGGTTTTAGTTTTGGAAAAAAAGAACTTTTTAAAAACGAAGGCAATTTTAAACTCAAAAATCATGTGTTTACGCAAATAATTTTTCTATCAATATGGATCTTATTTGATAGATCTCATTAAGATCTTTTAAACGGTGCAAAAAAAATTAAAAAAATATTTTTCATTTGTATTATATTTAATTTTAAAACTACGTTCGTTTGAAAAAAAGTATTTTTTTAAAAACCATTTTCCGTAGTACTCCTCCTACTGGTACTATTCTTGCAAGCTAAAAACCTAACCAATGAAAAAAGTTTTCTTCTCTTTTCTTTTCTTTTTTAACAAGAACCGATTAAAAAGTTTAACCTACAAGATCTCTTAACCTACAACCTGATTACCCTTTTTTTTCAACGATCAAAGGTATTCGTGTCAATTTACGTGCTCTTCGACTAGCTATTTCTCTCCCAAGACGATCAAAAACATGTCATCCACGATGGAACTACAAGATTTTAAAAAAAATTATTCATGTTAATTGTTATATGTCAGTTTACGTGTTCTTTGACTATTTCTCTCCCTATTTGATCAAAAACAGGTCATCCATGACGGAACTACAAGATTTTAAAAAAAAATATTCATTTTATATGACTATATTGATATGTTGTCTATAGAGCAGATACTTGATTATGAGAACCTTATAATCAACTATTAATTATAACCCTTAAGATAAAATGATTAGAAAAATAAGATCTTTGCATCGGTTCAAACGGATTAAACATTGGAGCATTTAAATTTTTTAGTATTCCAATTTTCAATCTGTTTGAACCGATGCAAAAATTTTATTGTTTTTTTATCATTTTATTCTAAAAGGTCATAATTATTTTTTTGTCTACAGAGCTCTCAGAAGTCATAATCAAATATCTGCTCTAGTTTAATTTTTGAGTATTTCCGCTTGACCAAATAAATAAATAACAGATACTTAATTATGAGAGCCTTAAAGATAAAAATTAATTACAACATTTCAGAATAAAATTATTAAAAAAATTAGCATCTTCTCACCGGTTCAAATCAATATATATAGTCACATACCATAAAGAATTTTTTTTAAATCTCCTAATTTCGGCGTGAATGACCTGTTTTTTATCAGACTAAGAAGAGAAATAGTCAAGGCAAGCGAAAATTGACCCGAATATTTCTGACTGTTGGAAAAATAGGTTATCAGCCTATAGGTCAATATTCAAACTTTTTGACCGGTTTTTGTTAAAAAAAACTTTTTGATTGGTTAAGTTTTTGGCTTGCAGGAGTAGTACTACTAGGAGGGAGGAGTACTGTAAGTTAAGGTGTTGGATCATTTTTAATTTTAACCCATATTAAACCCACTCTCAATCCATCTAAACCCATAAAAATATGGGTTGATATGGGTTGAACCCATATCAACCCATTACACAATATGGGCGGATTGGGTTGGGTTATAAGTGGACGGATTTAGGCGAGTTAAGAAATATGGGTTGGAATTGCCACCTCTAACTGTAACTGTAGGTTTAACCCAAGTTAGAGAACCAAACCCCCAAGCACGTGAGTCTTTCATTTTCTGGTACAATTTGATGACATGGCAGCATATTATTGGTTTGGAGGAAAACTGGGATTTTCCAATCCTTGAGAGAATTTATTCTCTTTTGATTATAACACTTTGAATACTCTAACATCAGAGTTCAAACAACACATATATATGTATTACATACACCCAATTGGCGGAGCTACTAGGGGGCCCGGCCGGACACCCCATAGTATTTTCTTTCTTCATATGATACGTATCTTTTTTTTCAACGTAAGGGTTGTTCGGGTCAACTTAAATGTACATCTCGATTATTCACTTCCCCGATCGAGTCGAGGGCAATCCATTCATACTATGGCTAGGGAATTCATAATAAATCACTCTTGCGGCTTGGCCCCAAATTAACATTTTCCTTCTTGTATTTATGGACTAATCTTTCTTATTCACACAAGTTTTATATTTCATGTATGTCAATTAATTATTGAGAAAGCTTTGAACAACAATATTTTATCGGCCGACTTCTTAAAGTTCTAAATACCAACTTTTTTCATTCAGAAATCATAAACTTTGGCTAAAGTAAGTTTCAACTTCATTCTTTCGTAGCTCTAAGAATTAATAAATGCTAGTCCATAAAAGCCCAATTTCTTTTATTATCTATATAAATAAGATCGTGCGGTAATGACGCTGCATGTTTTCGAACGATATGATAGCAATAATACTCGAGATTAATTCCCATTTATCAAAATTGTTCAAAAAAAACTTGAATGACTAGAATTAGTCTTGAAAAATCACCGAACAAAAATTCGTTTCATAATTTGGCCCCTCCGAATTCATTTGTTGGCTCCATCACTGATTACACCACAAGCTATCAGGAAGAACCAAAGCAACTTAAAAATGACAAAAAAGGCCAAGAGCC
>BPLS01031472.1:5843-20600 GCA_019656275.1 Rhododendron kiyosumense
CAAAATGAAAGTGAACCAAGGGCGGAGTTGTCTAGATTACACGAGATGCAGTCTACACACAAGCCGTCTCCAATACTAAACTCTGTTCAATGTGAATAATAGTACTTAGCAATAAGCTTTTCAATGTGAATGAATCAAATCATCAAAATGAAAGCAGACCCAAGGCCGGAGTTGTCCGGATTACACCGGATGCAGTTTACACCCAAGCCGTCTCCAATATTAAATTCTGTTTATGAAGCTTTCAAGTGGAAATTAATAAGGTCGGTTTGATATTATATATAGTATCTTGAATTAGCTTATCGATCATCATCGTATATTAATAATATGTTGGGGCTTTTGTTGGGGGAATGAATAGGACATCTTCTTCCTTAATATATCTTTTCAAATTATTTTGTTTCTCAACCTATTATTAATTTGACCGAAAAGGACTTGTAACCTCCTTGACAATATTAAAAGGCCACGCTAATTAACACTTCTTGAATCATGGACCCCTTTTAAATTCATATACTCCACCATGTATCATTATTAACCCAATAGCATCTCTAAGAGCTCTTTAAGAATTTCTATTAAAATCGTACAAAAATAGTGTTAAAAGTAGAACCCATTTTATGTGTATTATGAATATTGAATGGTAATCCAATAGGTTAGTTAATTAGATTTAAAAATATACACATGCGTGTATGCGTAATTATTACACACGATGGTCTGACTAAAGAGACTGGAGTGCAAAAGAACTGAGCTGCTAGCCGCTCGAACTTAAGCTCAAGTTTTGGGTTTATGTAGTAAATGAGCCAAGCATAACACTCTTCAAATCAAAAAAGCTCGTCCCGTTTAGTAAATTTACCGATCTCTGCTCATTTACAAACAAGATGAGCTCGAGTTTTGAGCTCGTTTAATAAATCAGTCGAGCTCAAACACTACAAAGTTCGGCTCGGCTTGACTCGCTTGCACCCTTGCCTACCTATCAAATAGAAGCGAGCTCTAGCTTTTGACTAGTTTAGTAAACAAGCCAAGCTCAAATACTACAAAGCTCGATTCAGCTCGTTTGCACCCCTGCCTACCTATCAAATAGAAGCGACAAAATGTAATAAGATCTTATGAAACTAGAATAACAACAAGCAAACTGTATTTTGCAGTGAGAATTATTACTTGAAGGATTAAGAAACGTGTTAAGTATGTATTAAGAAGGGCAAATTTCACTCAGACCCCCTGAGGTATCTGACAATGACAGAAAGTACCCCTCAGTTTTCAAAAATGACAGAAACCTCCCTTACTTTACAGTTTGGGTTTCATTCCGTTAGTTTCCGTTAGTTCCGTTAGTTAAATGGACGGAAAATGTACGGAAAATGTACGGAATTGTACGGAAAATGAAATTTTCAATTTTATTTAGTTCTACATCTATCTTAGGGCTCTCATTAAAAGTCTTAGAGTTAAAAATTAATTATGATCATTTAGATAAAATAGTTAAAAAAATAAAATCTTCGCACCGATTCAAACGGATTAAAAATTGGAGTACTTAAGTATCTGCTCTTCATTTGGTTCTATGGTTTTCTTAAAACTCTCATTGAAAATCCTAAAGTGAAAAATTAATTATGACCCTTTAGGATAAAATAATCAGAAAAATACGATTTTCGCACCAATTCAAACGGATTGAAAATTTGAGCACTTAAGTATCTCCTCTTCGTTTAGTTTTACGGCTATCTTAGGGCTCTCATTGAAAATCTTAAAACCAAAAATTAATTATTGCACTTTAAGATAAAATAATAAAAAAAAATAAGATCTTTGGGCCGATTCAAATAGATGGAAAATTGGAGCACTTAAATATTTGCTCTTCATTGAAAGCTCTAAAATCAAGTGAAAAGCAAAATTTTTAAATGCTCCAAATTTTAATCCGTTTGAATCGGTGCGGAGATTTTATTTTTTTAACTATTTTATCCTAAATGATCATAATTAATTTTTAACTCTAAGATTTTTAATGAGAGCCCTAAGATAGGTGTAGAACTAAATAAAATTGAAGATTTCATTTTCCGTACATTTTCGTACATTTTCCGTCCATTTAACTAACGGAACTAACGGAAACTAACGGAATGAAACCCAAACTGTAAAGTAAGAGAGGTTTCTGTCATTTTTGAAAACTGAGGGGTACTTTCTGTCATTGTCATATACCTCAGGGGGTCTGAGTGAAATTTGCCCTATTAAGAAATATAATTAAGCTGATTCAAATATCTGAATTATAAAACAAAAATTATTAAAAAATGTAAAGAAATCAAGATCTCAATTAGGATGATTAATGAGCAGCCAACACATATCATTACCAAGGCCATCTATATTATCTTTCACAACTTCCGAAAGAGCCACATCAAGAACAAGAGCGATATCTCTTCGTCGAGAATTTTTCTCTCTCTTACTTATTTGGGTGCGCCGATGCATTAAAAATTATGGCATGCAAACTAGAGTAAGCACTCCTTTCAATGTCAAGATATATGTAAATATAAATAAATAACTAAATAATAAGCATTAGGCAACACCGATGTGAGAGATGGTGATAAATTAGTGGCATATTCTTTGGATCTAGTCATGGATTTAGAACATTGACTGTTAATTATGTTCGAACCTAAGAATATAAGATCCACCAGGCTAGCAATATCGTTGACTAAGACCTTTCTACCATTGGCTGCTTAACGTACAGCTAGCGGCATGTTTTCAGCTGATCCTAGCTACATATATAGAATTGTTTTTTCTGTTACATAGTATTTTATTTTATTTAAAAGGTAAATTAAATTCATTAACTTTGCGGGATTGATACACTGCAACAAAATTACTAAGTTATCAAGTTATTCAATGAGTCATTGTCTATGCTGTCAAAGTTTTTGTCAAAAACGTGTCGTGTGAGTTGGGAATATGTTTGCGTTTGTGGGTGGTCCAAAACTGGACATCAGATTATGGTGATATTCATAATGTTTGGTGTTTATTTATTAAAGATGGAGAAGAAAGTTAGGTATTACCGTATTAGGAAACCTTAAGGGGTCGGTCGAGTGATCTTGGTCTGAAACTTAGATGTTTGTTCCATCCCGATGTCTTAGGGTCGATTCTCTTTCACAACAACTCTTAGGGTCTTCTCACCCATGCGTAAGCGTGTGAAACAGCTGTGGGAGAAGCTGTAGGAATTAGGCCGAGGTGCGTACAAACTGATCCGGGACACCCTGTATTACCCAAAAAATAAAAAATAAAATAGCTATTAGGATAAAGAAAATTCACGTATTTTCCTACAATATATGCATTACTTTATGTCCTTTTTTTTTTTTTTTTTGATCCCCTTTATGTCCTATAATTGAAGGCTGTTTTGCATTTTCAGAAACATGCATAAAACCTGGAAACATCCACGAAAGTCCCCTTTTTCGGTTACATGCAAATTTGGACCATTTTAAATTGAAAAAGAAGAAGAAGTTATATATAGAGAAAAATGAAAAAGAAGTTACTATAGAAACGTCAATATGCACAGTGAATTGATTTTTATACTTTACATAACACAATTGCGAAAGGCCCAAATAAAATAAACGGCAATTTTCCAAAGTGCATTTAGAAGAAAGTGAAGTGCAGCAGTTATTTTTCAATAATAAGATTGGCGCTTTTGTTAGTTACTTCCACTGTCTCAAATAATTTGTTCACTTTAGGACTTTTATCTGTCCTAATTTTTTTCTGTCTAATTTGAGAAGTTAATGGAACAAATGTTGTAAATTCTCCCTTTTGACTTTTACCTAATAATCATCGGGATTTAAAGAAAAATCTATTTAATTAACGCAACAATATTTTTAATAGTTGAAAGGTAAGTTTTGGAAAGTGGATGATTTAACAATGTTATCACGTTATCTTAAAATAGATATCCGAAAAAAATAGACAAACAAATTGGAACTGATACAGTATTGACTATTTTTTCAAACTAGAAACGTTTAAAAAAAGAAGAAGAGGGAAGCAGATCAGCGCACCAGTTTCCATTCGAATTTGTGTTATATTCAATTATTCATCTTAGAGCTAGTTTTAGGGTCTTATGATACGGCTGATTATCCATCATTCTTGGAACACTACCATGTGATATTGTATGATAACTTCCCATCACATTTGCGTGGGTTCCATTATCTGGTGGATCACTTAACACCTATTGCTCATGATAGTTTTATGAGGCTTTTTATTTTATTTTTTGAGATTAATTTCCTAATTTTCCAACAACATAATTTTATGTTATATTTTGAGCAAGATTAATTTTCCTAAGCACATTTCTTTTGAACCTAGCTTTATTTTTGTTATTCAGTGCATTAGTAACTCCTAATAAAAAAATATGAACAATAATTTCGAGGAACTAATTTTCACCACTCTCTTTTTTTATTGTTGAAAGTATACGTATTTTCACTAGAAAAAGTGTGGATATAAAAAAATTAGTGTGGAATTATTTTATATTTTACAAAAAATTGAAATACAACTGTATTTAAAAACTGTTATGTGAGCTTAGATATATCAAACGGATTGGGCACAATTTTCATAAATTTAATTCTTTTAGAAAATTGATTTACACACCCCTTTTAATACACCTTTTAACGTGTGAATTTATCCAACAATCCTTTTTTTTTGTGGTAAGTTATCCAACAATCCTTGTAATTTATGAAAAGTGTTTTCCAGGATTGTTTGGTAAATTTAGGTGTTAAAGAATTACTCCCTCCGTCCCAAATTGATTGTCCCGTTCGCAAAACGGAGTATTAAAAATAATGCAATTTTTTCAAGAAAAAATTCAAACTTTTTTCATAAATTAAAAATACTCATTGATATCTAGTAAGTTGTTAAAAAACTTTTGATTTTTTCTTACAAAAATTGTATTATTTTTAACACTCCGTTTTGCGGACCGGACAATCAATTTGGGACGGAGGGAGTATTTTAATAAAAAAAAAGAGAGTGTTTGATCAATTTCATTCTTTTACCCGGATTTTCCATGAGTTGATGATTGCACTCCTATCTACTGCGGCGGATTCCCTTCCCTCTCCTTCTCTCTCTCTCTCTCTCTCTCTCTCACTGAACCCATCTTCCTTTTTTGGGTATCAAATCTAAACCCAGTTCGATTCTACCAAAAACCTCCCCCCGCTCTAAGCTAAGAATATTTTCTATATACACACACATATACGTATACCTCTTTCTTTCTTGCAATATTCGTCCAGGTCTCGTCTCAAGGCTTTGAACTTCTGCAACACTCATATCTTGATCGATCAAATTAGGGTTCCAAATCAAAAACCCAAAAAAAGTTCCCAAACTTTTCCCTCAAACTCGACGCCATGAAGGTCCACCCGGCCCCTCGAAAGCGCAACATCACCCTCCGCTACGACGTCTCTTCCACCCTCTCCGAAGCCACCGCGCTCGCAGCCTGCCGCCAGAAGAAGCTCCGTCGGCTCCCCCACATCTTCGCCAAGGTTCTGGAACTCCCCTTCCGCTCAGACGCCGACGTTTCGATCCAAGAAACCGCCGATTCCTTCCGGTTCGTCGTCAGCACCGACGAGGAAGAAGTCGGCGCCGACGCCAGGGCCCAGACGGTCGAGATCTACCCGGGGGTGACGAAGATCGTGATTAGAGGGAACGGCGACGTCGATTTCGCGGCGGGTGGGCTGGAGCTTGACGTTTGGAGGTTCCGGCTGCCGGCAGAGACGATGCCGGAGATGGCCACCGCCGGTTATAGCGACGGCGAGCTCGTTGTGACGGTGCCGAAAGATGCCAACTTCGAGGGTATGGATGGTGGTGATGATGAAGGGGGTGTTTGGGGTGGACGGCTTGTTCTTGTACAGTAATTCGATACACCTCTCTCTCTCTCTCTCTCTCTCTCTCTGTTTTCGATTTGTGTTTGTTGGAAGTTCAGTTGTCGTTTGAAGTTGATCCTGGATTGTGTTAATGAACGGTTTAACACTTAAATGAGGAATTGCCTTTCTTTCAGCCCCTTTGGATTGAGGGATTTGATAAGAAATGAGATGAAATGATTAGAATTTCTTGCGAATTGAGTAATTTGGCGAGAAATGGAGAGAAAAGTACGAAAGGATATTTTTTGATTGGCTCCGTCCCATTTCTCGCCAAATCTCACCATTTTGCTGAGTTTTGGTGAGAAAGGGCTTCCGTTTCTTATTGCACCCTTTCTCACAATCCAAAGGTTAGTAGTTGTAGTGTTGCGTAAAACGTACTGTTCTTAAGTAGCTTGCTTGAATCTTGTTAAGTTTTATATTGTGATTTTCTTTTCGTGTGTGTGCATGTTTGCTTGAAAGAAATTTACAGTAGAATGGAAGAGAAAGAAGAAGCTAAAAGACTGATCTTTACTAAGAATTTCTTCAGTTTGACTCAATACAAACATCGGGATACCACTACTTTCCACGTATTTGTTGTTGTTGGTTCGCCCCTTGGTTTGGGTTGGGCAGGTTTCAACCTGTCACTTGCCCTCCTTCCAAGTGAGAGGGAGAGTGGCGAATCAGTTTGATCCTATCTAATTCAGAGCTCCGTTTTCTTGATTATTCGTCTTTGTAGCCATTCTGTGTGTGTGGAAAAAACAGTACTCGTAGGCAAGGTCTCATTGAATCTGTGAATGTGGCTACACTCTCTCTGTTGTGAATCATTGTGGGAAGTTGCATTGAAACGCTGTTACTATGATTTTTGCCAAGTTTATTTCTGTGACTGGTTTGGAGGATTGGGTTACATGTCCTGTGTTTTCTTGACTTAGTTATTCCACTTTATGTCTACCATTTTGGAAATGCCATCTCTAATTCTGAAGTGTATTTCTCTTGGATTTGATGTTCTTTGAAAGTGCTCTATAATATGCGCATCGAAAGGGCCCAAATGAAAGGAGAAGCGCATTTGAAATCATTTTGTTCTGATTGAATATAAATTAGATCAGTTGCTATACAGGTTTTCAGATGCCATTTCTCTTGAATCCTTGATGTTTATTCCATAATAGTGTCATTTGTCTACCCGTTTTTACTAGTTAAGTCTCCAATTTTTGGATTGGCATTTGACAGTAAAATCTTGCTCGTTAATTTTCCTCAACTTGGCTGGTTTACTAAACATAAGATACCCAACATTAGCAGTTCCTGGACGTTTTTATCAGCAACTGCTGTGTAGCCCCTGCATTTTGATTTGAAATGCTGCTCAATGAGTAGTATTGAACATGCTGAGTCTATCAGGCCCCAAACTCTTCACTGTCTCCATCTCATGTTTATTTAGGCCCTGTTTGGAAGTCTTTTGCTTGTCGTCTCCACAGTTCCTCAAAGACATCATGTATTCATGTCTGTGCTGCATCTTCCGTTATGATCACTGGATGCACGTTTGTAGTACCAAATTGCCACCTACATGTATTGAACATGACTTTCTGGAGATGTTGATCTTCAGGAATTTAGGTCGCAATTAGTTGCCCATTCTTTGGAAGAGTTTCTATGATTAATGGATTAGAGAACAGAAATTTTGGATCTTGTAAACTAGGATAAGGGTAGGATTGTGAAAAACAGAGAAAACTAGATTTGAGATACCAACTGCACAGCATGAGATACAACTAAAATGTGCCCTCGTGATTAGCTGAGTAACACGCAGAGTAAAATAAATTGCACCCTCGTGATTAGCATAGAAACAAGTCTAATGACCACTTCCATCATATCGCATCTATGAGAAGGTTTCTCATTTGACTCAGTGCCCTTGTATCGAAGGCATATCTCCTCTTGTTTGCTCTAATATAAGCCTTGGAGTTTGATCTCTGCATTGAAGAGAATTTTGTTTTACGGGACTATTAGGGCTATAATTGTTGGCTACAGGCTACTGCTTGTTTTCTCTTTCCCTTAAGATTATCAAAGCTTCACTTATTTCCTAGTTGATAGCCAGTGGCCTGATGGTGGTCAAGTATTAGAGCTAGAATCAGAAGAAGTTTGTTGTAGGGTCTTGTTTATTTTGCTGGCACAAAATATCTTTGGAATTCTTCTGCGAAGATGTTCCATTCCACGAAAACTCTTCAAACCTTCAAGGAGGGGCTTTCACCTTTCCTTGTAAGCTCAACGGATTGTCTGGTTCTGTGAATTGTCTTTTGTCCTTGATAGTTGCCTGACTGAAGAGGATATGCTTGTGTGCCAGGTTGATGTTGAGTTGATCCTGTCGGAACCCAAGGGCATTGCAGGTTAGGTTCTATAACAGGCTGTTGTGCCCCTTGGATCCTCGTACCGAACCTTAAAACATGATCCGGAGTCCGGACTGTTAAGTTCGTAGACCTCGACGTGTAGAACAACACACAAAAAATCAAGTTTCAAGACGTGTAGAACAACACACACAAAATCAAGTTTTGTCACGATATAGGTAACTTGGTGATGAAACCAAATTATCTTGGCATTGTAGTTTTAAAATCATTTTTATCGTTCATTTAACCACCCATATATTCGGAACATACCTTAAGAGCCCTAGTAAAACTCCATTTTTTGCACTTCATCATTATCACCTTTGAACATATCCTTAATGGTTGTAGGTATCTGATTCCACTATTTACAGATTTTGTCTCAGCCCTTGCCCCAGTAGGAGATTAGCTCAAAAAGTAAGCTAACTCGGACACCCAATTATGGGGAAAAAAGGATTAGATTAATATTTCTTATACAATTACTGATAAGATTTGGAAATACATAAAAGTTGGACAGAAACCTCACGATGTGATAACGTTAATCGTCAATAGAGATGCAAAGGTAAGGGCCAGTGGGAAACCAGTCGCAAAGTATCAAAAAGCAATTTGGAGGCAAGTTGGCTCGGACAAGTGATTATAGGGAAAAGAGAGGCTGGTACATTTTTCTTTTTTACAATTTCGGATATGATTCGGAAATACAGAAAAGTTGGACGGAAACGATGAGATAACTTTAATTGTCAATAAAGTTTCAAAGGTAAGGATTTAGGAAAAAAAATCTGAAACCTTATCCTCCCTTTCAGAACGTGGAATGCTTGGTTGCTCTGTCACTTTAAAACACCAAACATCAGAAAGTTTACCCCCACTGTTCAACATTTACCGTTTTTTCCATCGCTCTCAAAAGTGTTTTAGACAGTCCGGAACTCTTTCCTGGAAAAGTTTTTTGATTGTCGAGACGGACCGTAAGATGTTTAGCAGTGATTGTTGAGTGATGAAACAGAACGGTGGGCATAGCACCGCTGTTAAAATGCTCGTGAGCCACATGTCCATAAGGTATGCAAATGGCTATGAAAGAATCCCAGTTGGTCCCTAACTTTCTTCACTTTTCCGATCTACCTCCCATTGTTCTGTCATTGTCTTTAATTTGTTATGTCTTGGAAGGGGTGTGATGGATCAGTTGGTTAGATACATGGACCATCATCTTTCTGAGTGTAATAAAAGAGGTGGTGGGGTCTTAGAATTTGCTCTACTCCCCTCTCTATTGCCAAAGGTGTCTGTGAGACATGGCAAGAGGAAAAGGGGATCCTTTTTTTCAACCGCTTGGATTAGCTTACGTATACTTTGATTTTTCTTCTCCCTCATATGGTCAAACGCAGGCCATTTACGTCGAGACTAATAGATTCACAAGATATTTCTCTTTTACACTCTGGTCCAAAGAGATTGTTAAGTTTCAAACTCAAGATATCTGAGTTTATAGTTTATCTCTGTTGTCACTTGAGCTACCCTTGATAAGGAACCTTTTCAAAGTCAGGAAAGAGCATGCAAAATGTGCTTGTTTCTTTAAAATTTTATCTTGACAAGGAATTTCGACCTAGCATTCACAAGTTCTCTCTCTCTTGGCTTTCTTTCAAGTTGGGTAAAAAGCACATATTCCCTTCAAAGTGCTTCTACATTCCAGTTTTGACATGTACGGCCTGAAAGTTGTTTTCAGCTTTCTTTCTCTCTCTCTCAACTTTATGTCCCTTCAGCATTTTAAATTTTGTTTTTTTACAGGGATTCCGAGCGGCCCATCCGTCAGTTCATCTTGACAATAGACGGTTCGGATTTTAATCCGAGCAACAGGCGGTCAAGATTTTTATGCACTGGAATTAGATTCAAGCCGTCCATTCCGAAATGAGCGGACGGATGGATCGCTCGACACCCATACTTGGCAGCATCTCCCATCCCGGATAAATGATAGTACAAAAAGTTCGGAAATCTCTTTCTCCTCTTTTCTTCAGACCATTAAAAGGTCATGCTGTAGGATTTCAGTCCCTTCGCAGTCTCCACCGACTCTCCACTGGACACCAAGAATTTTCATTCTCTTGGCCCAAAAACGGAGACCAAACGAACTGGGCTGGCCCACTCACTGATCTCAGAAACCCGCCCATGACCAGATCTTTGCTCAAAAGAGATTCCCCTTGAGAAAAATTGTTGATCAGACCTCAATGGAGTGAATGTAGATTGCTGAAAGTGGGCCGGGCTTGAATGTTGGCCCATATTTTTATACCGTCAATGACAGCACATTTGATTGTCGGATTATTTTTAGGAAGGATTGGATAAGATAAGATGAATGGTAGGATAGAGGGGACAAGTGGGGTTCGCGGAAAAATAGATAGGACCGTATGAATACTGAGATTAGTTGTACTACTGTGTTTGATTGGAGTGATATAGAGATGGTGGCTATAATCCGAGAAAGAGAGACTAGCTAATACCATCCCTTCTCGTTAATCCCCCACATGGGATAATAAATGGACAAATAGTCCCACCTTATCCCGTTCAACCCTTGATCCCATGTGCATCAAATGTGGACTAGGAAAAAAAGAGGAAACATATGGGTCCACTCTTATCGTGCAATCAAACATGCCTTATGAATATGATATAACTTTTCAACTCATTGAGATTTTCAAAATGAACGATTGCAATCAAATTAATCAACGGAACCCCAGTGCGCCTGTCACAAAACTCACAACACCTACAGGCACACCTCCTGTTGGGCGTTACCCTTGGTGCTGGATTTTCTTTTCTTACTACATTATCGTGAATGTCGCATATGAGAGAGAGAGAGAGAGAGTTCCTCAAATGCAGATTGCAGACGCTATCTGGGAACAGTACCCCAGAGATGTACTCTCTGTTGATTTTAGTTCAACGCACGCAGTTCCTTTGTTAGAGTGAACAAGTAATAACTTTGCTTTGTCGAGGGCCCGGACTACCAAAATGTAGGGCAGAGAGAGAGAGAGAGAGAGAGAGAGAGAGAGAGTTGCAAAACATGTATGTACGCTGCTAGGCTGGCTAGTGGGCAATAATCGATCGAAAGCAAAGACAAATCGATCCCTACAGCTACAGCTATGTTTTACGATTTGTTGTCTCACTAATTAATACAGAAATTGAACAAGATAATAATAGTAATAAGATAATTAAGATGCCATCTCTCAGTTCGTTGTTAAATTGGTTTAAGTGTCAACCATTCCTAAATATTCATAAAGTTCAACTCACTTAAATGAAAAATTGGACGGTACTAGTATTATAATACCAATAATCAACTAATTATATATTTTGTAATCCAAATCTAATAACTAGTTCCCTTGTTTATCTATTTATTATCTACGATTGGATATGTAATGCCGGGGTCTCAACTATCTAGTTTTTGCTACTGCATTTTGGACGGGATTACAAATTCTAAGAGAGCCTATATCCTGAGATATGAAATCCCATCGGAGAGTTGCGATTCTCTCTATCCCCCTCCGTCAAGAGCTAATAAATGTGACTGTTTTGCCCTCTCCGTTTTGTCCCCGTGTGATTTGCACAAGGATAAACACTGAATTTCTTCTCTCTCCACCATTTCTATCCAAAGGGAGTTTATATCCCACTCAATGCACTCATCTCCTAAGGATTCTATATCCCATCTTTTTATCTTCGAGCAAACAAAAGAGCCCTTTGAAGTTATATTGTGTATTTATTTGAGGAAAGTCCATTTTCACCCCTTGTGGTTTGCGCCATGTGCGGATACACCCCCTATGGTTTAAAAGTGTGCACATAAACCCCTATGGTTTAAAAAATGTGCGGATAGACCCCCTGCCGTCATATTGTCCATCCATAGTAACGGAGATGTATCTCACACACCTCTAGAATCTAATCTGAACCGTTCATAATGTATTAAATAAAGACTAAAGTATCTCTGTAAAAAATCATCTAGATCAGGCATCAATAATCCAGTAATCTAATTCTTGGTAATTTCAAATTTGAAATTTAAATTTCATAATAAATTCGATTCGACCATGAGGTTTTTAATTTTTGATCAACTTGAATTTTGGCATGAAAGTAGTATTCGTCAAACTCTACAATATCAATGGTTCGGATCCAATTTTTGGTGTAAGAAATTGATTGGTTAGATTTAAGGAAGAAGATGAATCAAGGGAGAGGATGAGGGCACATTGGTCTTTTTATATTTTTTCCGTTAATTTGGATGGAAAATATGACGGCAGGGGGTCTATCCGCACATTTTTTAAACCATAGGGGTTTATGTGCACACTTTTAAACCATAGGGGGTGTATCCGCACATAGCGCAAACCACAGGGGGTGAAAGTGGACTTTCCTCTATTTATTTGCCAGACTTTTGTCTCAAGCATCAAACCCCCTCGATTGGAAATTACATGAGTTATTCATATTGTGTGAAAATGGGGATTGAAAACCCAATGCCAAGCAAATTTCTACCGCACACCTTGAATTGCAAGAGTTGTTCCAGAATAAGATTCTGAGACCGAATACGTTAGTAGTTAATGATTTTCGAGCAATAATATTGATGGCGAGGTTCCTCTGGTAATATTGTTGTTAGGTAGGACAATGATAGGCAACAAATGAAAGAAACAAAAAGCTTCCCCCAACCGTTCTATTTTACCGCTTTTCTACCGTTCTTAATGACAGTTCAGACTTTTAAAAATTCTTCCAGGAAAGAGTTTAATTAGTATCCTTGGAAGAGTGTTTTTTTTTTATTTAAATCTGGACCATTGATTGTCAAGATGGACGGTAAGATCAAGCGCTGCGGTGAGGGAGAGCGGAGAAACGGAGTGGTAGAGGTCGCACTTCTGTGGAAGAAATATGGTTGTTGGATGGGTTAGAATGTTAGGCTCCCCACCATGTGACCGACCCTATTGGTGTTGCCTTCTTTGTGGTTGGTTGCTTGGTTGATTTCGATACTCGGAGTTTTTCCTTTTTTCCCAAACAAACCCATCAAGAAAGAGGGGGAGAAAATGGTGAGGAAAGTTACTGTAGAACAAGCGTTGACAATCTTAATTATACTATTGGATTTTGAATTCTTAATAAATTGGCTTCTCAACTATTGAGTGATTGAGTCCAAGCGTGAGTAATCTAGTTCAAATTTTTATTATGATAAAAAAGGAGAGGCGGGACACGAGAAAGAGACAAGTCGATGGGATCGGATGGTAGTTGACGATGAAGGGTTGCAGAGTCCTTTTCCCTTAATTACTAGTAAGAAGCAGCTGTTAGCATGTTTTGAAGGTCGACAAAGTCAAAGGCCAGATCAGCTGGTATCTAGTTGCTCAATACAGTCACTTACACACAACCAAGCAAATCAACAGAGAAAAACAAAACAACGAGGAACACACCGAGAAATACGTGGTTCGGCCTACTTCCACGGTAAGGGAGGAAACCTTCACTATACATACTATGGGTGGAACCCAACATTTTTTAGAATAAGGTGCTCGTATCGTTAGCGTAGGAGAACATTGGAGTAAATATTGGTGTTAGTGTTTTGGTACCTAATCAACTGGAGTTCTACATTTGATGGTTTATTAATTTCTTTGGATTTTGTTTTCTCCCTGTTGTGATGGAGTAGGTTATTTTAGTTAGTAAATCTAACTAAGTTTTCCAAATATATGGACAAGGTCATTAATTCGCTTTGATGCTCTGGTTTTTAGCTAAGGTGACAATTGAACCTTAAGCTAAAAAGGTAAATTTCATATCTTTGTGAATAAACTTTTAAGTATGAAAATTCTATGCGTGTGACATTCTCCTTTAGAAAATTCAAAGCTATGATATCGTATACGAAATCCTACTTAGAATATAACAGATGTTAGTTGGGTTTCTTCTAGAGAATCTAATTTTCTATTGCTTTATTTCCTTTTTATTTGCTTTACTAATACTCCACGATTAGCATGTGTATTTGAATCGAATATATTTTCTTCAAATACACTGGAAGACATACGTACGTCAAAATTATAGCGGAAATTATATTCAATGGCCGAGTAAATGCAAACAAATGGAGTATCATCGATCATTTCATGGTTTAATTAAGGACAAGGATACGTCTCTTTATCAAAATCGTTACTCGAATTCTTCTAGAGAATCTAATTTTCTATTGCTTTATTTCCTTTTTATTTGTTTTACTAATACTCCACGATTAGCATGTGTATTTGAATCGAATATATTTTCTTCAAATACACTGAAAGACATACGTACGTCAAAATTATAGCGGAAATTATATTCAATGGCCGAGTAAATGCAAACAAATGGAGTATCATCGATCATTTCATGGTTTAATTAAGGACAAAGATAGGTCTCCTTATCAAAATCATTACTCGAATACTTCTAGAGAATCTAATTTTCTATTGCTTTATTTCCTTTTTGTTTGTTTTACTAATACTCCACGATTTGCATGCGTATTTGACTTGAATATATTTTCTTCAAATGCACTGGAGGATGTACATACGTCAAAATTATAGCGAAAATTATATTCAATGGCCGAGTAAATGCAAACAAATAGAGTATCATCGATCATTTCATGGTTTAATTAAGGACAAGGATATGTCTCGTTA